>JAHWFP010174865.1:0-14532 GCA_023313725.1 Lithobius niger
GGTCTGTCATCGGATTGCATAAAATGAAGAATGGAATTAAGACTTCTGAGTTTTTTGACTCTTTTGGCTTCAACTTAGAAAACAATTACCACATTCGACAGTATTTGAGTGATTGGAATGGAAAGAAGATTTGGCGCAACAAGTTTCAAATTCAATCCCCAACATCTTCTACCTGTGGACATTATTGTATTTTTTATATAATTATGAGAACCAAGGGATTTACTCCCGATTACATTGTTAACAAATTAAAGAAAACAGCTTTCCGTGAACGTTATGTGTACAATTTTGTAAAATGTATTAATAAACTTAAAATGTGATTATACAACATTGTCTTAATATTTTCTTTATTCTTTCTAGAATGCCGCACTGTTTCATAAAATTTCGCCTGGAGGGGAGCGACGATGAGGGAATTGATATTGTGAAAAGAACACTATACCACAACATGTTGCAAATGATAAGGTTGAAAATGCTTTGCATAGGCATCGAAACCATCCTAGCAGGACACTTGGTCAGGATTTTAGTGGAGTGTAAAATGGAAGCAATCAAAAGTTTTATCGAGGGGATGCAAGCTGGCTTTAAAGATGATGGTGGTTTAATCGACAAAGAGCTAACTATGGAGATCATTACTCGTTCTCAAGCTGGAATGTTTAAAAAATATATAACAACGATTGATCCTTTCGCCTTAATTCTCGGATGTAGCCTACCCGACCTTTCATTTGGTATGCAGCTCGTACGATTTTGCAAAGATAGTCTGTCGTTCACCCACCTTGACCCATTTGTTCTGAACAATTTTGAGTTACACGACAGAATTAAAACTTACTACGAAAGTTATCACACGACACGAAAAATTACTCTAAATAGGATAGAGAATGAAATGTTGAAAACAGAGTTCTTAAAAGAACCAACACCTTTGTGGAGCGCACTTGCAACAAACGCCTTGCAAGACAGAGAAGTCAAAGGTGTTTACATTTACGGTTCGAGTGGAATTGGTAAAACATTACTCGTTGAAGTGGTACTACCAGACATTTGCGAATTGGGTTACGTCATGACAAATGCATCTTTTACAGGTGTAAGACATGACGATCGCTACATCTACATTCCAGATTGTTCTTCAGAACTCCTTGAGTCTTCCATTTTGACCCTATATCGTTTGGTAGATAACAGAGCTTTCAATATTGGAAAACAAAAGATATTATTTAAAGGCAAGGTGATAATTGTTAGTAGATGTCAACCTCCAGAAGATGTAGCCTTCCTACGACGTTTTACCGTCATCGAAGCAGACACACCTTTATTTGCATCACCTCATACAAATAGAGTTACACCGCCCTACCCGACTGACCAAGGTTTTTATTTTTTTTTATTTTATTTTTTTTTTTCGTGTTCTTGTTTTCTAACTTTACGATTTCGTAACATGATTTTTTTTTTTTTACAGATGCCACAAGGTTATTTGAGGGCAACGCCTCCACAATCAGCTGAAGACTTGTCACCAGTCGATTCGATGTGCACAAGTCTGGATGCTCTCAACGTGTGAGGATGTTTGTTTGTCAGGCGTGTGGTTCGAAGTATAGTCACAAAAGCAGTCTTCTGCGACATCTGCACAATTGTCACCCAGCCGATGCCGATGCAAACTGTGTTGTTTGCGGTCGACGTTTCGAAAACCGTCGCACACTTCTTCTTCACCAGATACGCGCTCATGTTCCATCACCTACAGCTCCTCAAAACGTTTGCAGTCAGTGTAACGAAGGGTTTGTTTCAAGAATTGAATTGAACCGTCACCGTCATCGTTCTCATGTTACGCCGAACAGACCCAATATTCATCTCGATGAAACAATCTCTTCGTTCAAGAAGACCAGAAGCTCTTTTCGGAATTATATTTCAAGATTTAGTTATGTGTTTCCGGACGACGAAACTCTTCATCCAAATTTGGAATTATTTTTGTTTAGTTTACACGAGCAGTTGTATTCTTTAGTTGAAGAAGTGTGTAACAGCCTTCGTCAAGTTAAACTTGTGACGAGTGTCAAGCTCGAACTACATAAACCTCCTTCGAAAGTAATTTCCATTTATTTATGTACAAAACCGTACACAGTGTTACGTATTAATCAAATTGAAGATATTTTAAAAGAGGTTTACTTGGACTTGTTAAGACGTTTAGAACATTACCAAAAGGAAGGTTCTGGCTGGGTTTTATGGAATATTCTAGCATTGGATCTTCATTTTGCGAGATATCAACCCTTAGCTGGAGGTTGTTACAAACCGTTAGATTCTTTTCTTGCTCATAAAAAGGCGATAGTTAATGTCAAATGTAATGATTTAAAATGTTTTGAATATTCCATATTAGCCGCCTTACATCCTACTACAGGTAATCCTAATAGGGTGAGCAATTACAAGCATTTGTTACACACTCTACGTGTAGACGGTATCTCTTACCCAGTACCATTAGATTATGTTCGTAAATTTGAAATTTTAAACGATTTAAAGATTAACGTTTACGGTTATTCTGACAAAGAGGTTTATCCACTCTACATTAGCGAGAGGAATGGAGACGAAATAGTAAGGTTGTTATTGTTAGAAGACAATCACTATTGTTTTATTAAGAATTTCAATCGATTGATATCGGACAATGTTTTCAATAGCTATACTTGTGCATACTGTTTGTGTCCTCAACATAAACGAGATAGATTGTACGAACATGAAATATATTGTAAAGAACATAAACCGCAAAGAATTGTTATGCCAGAACCTGGGGAGAATATTATGAAGTTCAACAATTTTGCGAATCAGTTGGCTGTCCCATTTGTGGTTTACGCAGACTTTGAGTCGATATTAACTCCTATACAAGGATGTAAACCTAATGATGAGAATTCCTACACGTACGAATATCACTTACACGAACCTTGTGGTTATTGTTATGTTATGATTGATTGTTTAGGAGAGGTGATATCTAGCGAACTGTATAGAGGTTCTGATTGCGTGTCACGCTTTCTCTTAGCCATCGAAGCTGAGTATGTAAAAACGAGAGCTTTGTTAAAACAACCAAAACCGTTAGTAATGACAGAATTTGACAAAATTCACTTTCGAAACAATAACTTGTGTCATATTTGTGAAGAACTCATCGTCGATGGTGAAATGAAGGTTCGCGATCACGACCACTATACAGGTGTTTATAGAGGTCCCGCTCACTCGCAATGTAATATCGAATACAAATTTAAGAAAACAATGCCTGTGTTCTTTCATAATTTGACTCGGTATGATAGCCATCTCATAATGCAAGGTATTTCAACCTTTGGTAAACCAAATGTGAGTGTTATTCCAGAAAATGTACAACATTACATGTCTATTCAAATTGATAATGTATTATACTTGGATTCTTTTAAATTTTTGCCATCGTCTTTAGACAAATTGGTGTCATTGCTGGAAGATTCCCAACTTGACATTCTCAAGTATGAATATCCGGAGCAATGGCCTTTGTTAAAGCGTAAAGGGATATTTCCCTATGAATACTTAGACTCTTATGCTAGATTTGAGGAAAAGGCTTTACCACCAAAGGAAGCTTTTTTCTCTAGTTTGAGTAAAGAAGGTGTCAGTGACGAGGACTATGAATACGCATTAAAGGTTTGGAACGAGATGGGTTGTAAAACATTTGCCGATTACTTTAATTTATATTTGCGTTTAGATTGTTTTTTATTAGCTTGTGTATTTACAGACTTTAGAAAGACTTGTTTAGAATGTTACAAGTTAGATCCTGCTCATTACTACAGCAGCCCCGGTCTTACATTTTCGGCCGCATTGAAAATGACAAAGATTCAGTTGGAGTTGTTGACCGACATTGATCAACATTTATTCATCGAAAGAGGAATACGAGGAGGTGTGAGTATGGTAACGAAACGATTTGCACGTGCCAATAACCCATTTATAGGTGAGAATTATTGTCCTGAAAAACCTCATTCGTACATCATATATTTGGATGCCAATAACCTGTATGGGTGGAGTCTCAGTCAAGTGCTACCTTTTGGGGATTTTATGTGGTTGACGGAAGAACAAATCCGTGATTTAGACATTCTTGCCATAGAAGACGATGCAGCAAAAGGTTACATTCTAGAAGTGGACCTGGATTATCCCCCGCACTTGCACGACCTTCATTCCGATTATCCATTGTGTCCCGAATCAATGCTCATCTGCTACGAGCAGCTGTCGCCTTATTGTCAAGATTTGTATAGGATTCTTAACCTTTCGGACAGTTCTAGAAAACTCGCTCCGAATTTGCATCCCAAATCAAAATATATTGTTCATTACAGAGTCTTAAAGTATTACCTTTCACAAGGTTTAGTAATGAGTAAGATCTATCGTGTTTTGTCATTTGCGCAGAAAGCTTGGTTAAAACCGTACATTGAACTGAATACGGCAAAACGTCAACATGCCACTAACGCTTTCCACAAAGATTTTTATAAGACAATGACGAATTCTCTGTACGGTAAGACAGTTGAACAATTGAGGAAGCGAGTTAGCGTTAAAATTGCAACCACTGAGAGTAAAGCGAGGAAACTGACTTCAAAACCAAACATGGAGAATTTCGTTGTTTTTGATGAAAATGTTGTTATTTTTAAGATGAGGAAAACCAAAGTGGTTCTATCACGTCCAATTTATGTTGGGTTCACTGTTCTCGATCTGAGCAAGTATTTAATGTTTGATTTTCACTACGGACATATAAAAACCTTGTATGGAAACAACGCTTCATTGTTGTTCACAGACACCGATTCCTTATGTTATGAAATCTTTACGGATAATATATACGCAGACATGTTGTTGCATCTTGATAGATACGATACGAGTGATTATCCTACAGACCATGCTTTGTACTCGACCCGGAACAAGAAAGTGCCAGGTATTTTTAAAGACGAGACTTGTTCCGTCCCCATTCTAGAATTTTGCGGTCTGAAAGCTAAAATGTATTCGTTGATTTATGGCGATGTTAACAAACTTGTTGGAAAAGGCATCCAGAGACGTGTACTGAAACAAGAAGTAACTCACAGGCATTACGTTGATGTACTACATAATCAAAATGTATATTGTTTTAAAATGAATTTTCTTCGGAGTAAAACTCACCAGCTAGTGACCGAAGAACAGAACAAACTGTGTTTAACCGCTTACGATAATAAACGGTATCTATTAAGTGATGGCATTAGAAGTTTATCGTATGGACATTATTCCATACCTGATAATACATTGTAAAAAAAGGTAAAACCGATACCGTGTATCAACAATGTTATTTTTTTATTGATTCAAACTTGTAACAACACATTTTGTCATTTTTGTTTGAACTGTTGTATTTTTATGACGATTAAATTCTGAGATTCTTGTTACAACATGTAATAAAACATATTTGACAGAAAAAACAGCTTTTTATTTTTCTTCCACTCTGAATGACAACACGATAGGTTAGTAACCTCCATTTTTAGTTCCAATTCCTACCGCTCGAGGGACGACCGGAAACGTCCTCCGCTCACGTGACCGACTCTCGACCAATCAGAGAGCGAGCAGGCCTTACATATTACTTACAACCGGAAGCCATCTTTCTTTCTGACTCCAACCTTCAAAGGAGGTAGACGCCGCGCAAAATCTAATAAAAAAAGTGCAAGTCACTATAAAAATGCATAGTCATACTAACACTAACCCAATACGTCATCTCATCTGTGACGTCACAGATGAGACGATAAGAATTAGTATTGTAGAAAGTAGCCGAGCTGTTGTAGATACGGGCAAACTACACTACTCACAGTCCGTGAAGGACAAATTTCCACTACCATGTCTAGATGACCTCCTAGATAGGTTAGCTGGCTACAAACTGTTTTGTATTCTGGATGCTGCTTAGGGATTTAATCAGATTCCCATGGATAATGAATCGATGCAGAAAGCCGCAGTCACTACACCTGATGGGCACTATGAGCCTACTCGCCTTTTTTTGGTTTAGCTAATGGACTGCCTGTGTTTCAGCGTGCGATAGTAGTTGCCCTAGACTGATTGCTTTGGGAGATTGTGTCACGTTTTGTTGACGACTTGTTCATGGGTGCACTGGATTTTGATGACATGATGAGAAGACTTCGCTGCATCTTTGAGAAACTACTTCAAGCTGGGGTTACTTTAAAACTTTCGAAGTGTGAGTTTGCAATGGAAGAACTTGAGTACCTGGGGTTTTTAGTTTCGAGGAATAGTATTAAACCATGTAAATTAGCAGCTATTGCAGAGTTCCCACGACCAACCAATGTTAGGGAGTTACGTCGATTCTTGGAATTATCAAGTTTTTTTCGTCGATTTATCGAAAGATACTACACTGTCGTCGCCACTGACACCGTTCGAGTGGACCGATGTGCATCAAACTAACTGCTTTTGAGGAACTAAGGCATCGTTTGGTTGAGGAACCTGTACTAAAATTGTTTGACCCTCGCGACGAGACTGAGTTACACACCGATGCTAGTTCAGTTGGTGTAGCTGGCATGCGGATGCAGCGGGATAAGGATGGGAAGTGGAGGCTCGTGTATTGTGTTAGTCGTCGCACAAACCCAGATGAGGCAAAGTACCATTACAGCCACCTGGAGTTGATAGCAGCAGTGTGGGCGATGAATCGTCTGAGGCCGTTTCTTCTTGGACTACGGTTCACTCTGATAACGGATTGTTCCGCTTTAGTATGCCTAGACACACAACGAAACATAAAATCTCAAGTTGCTCGCTGGGCCGAACTAATTAGTGAGTTTGACTACGTCGTTAGGCATCAAAAGGGTGAAAAAATGGCTCATGTGGATGCCCTGAGTCACGCACCAGTGGAGGAGAGTTGCGTATTGCCAAGCAATGTACTTTGCTCTCACATGTTTTTGATATCGCTACTGAAGAGGACCGTGTATCGCTGATCCAGGCTCAAGACCCTGACATTCAGAAAATACTTCAGGTTATGGCAAAACCTAAACGTAACAGGAAGAGAAGTGAGTGCCGCATTGTTGAACATTTCTTTACGGACAAGGGACTTTTGTATCGCTTCCACTATGATAAAGGAACCGTCAAAAAGTTGTTTGTTATGCCACGTCCCATGTGGAAATACCTCGCTGTGTGTTACCATGACTTTTCAGGTCATTTTGGGGTGGATAAGGTGGTTCGTCTGATCAGGGAAAAGATTTGGTTTCTGCGTATGGCAAGTTATGTAAAGCAGCACATACGTCAGTGTGTTAGTTGTGCATTCGTGAAGGTTCCCGCAGGAAAGGTACAGGGCGAGCTCAACCCTATTCCTCCAGGGCGCCGCCCATTTGAAATTATTCACATAGATTTTTTGGGGCCATTCGTCTCAAGTACACGTCGTAACAAAGAATTGCTCGTTATCGTTGAGAATTTAACGAAATTTGTGCGACTTCGAGCTTTTGCCACTTGTTCCACGTCATGTGTTCTCAAGCATCTTGAAGAGTTCATTGCTGACTTCGGCCTGCCGATGCGGATCATAACAGATCGTGGTATGTGCTTCTCGTCTGTCAGCTTTGAGACCTTTTGTAGTGATCGCAAAATAAAGCACACGTTGACATTGAGCCAGAGACCACAGGCTAATGGACAGGTTGAACGAATTAAAAAAGTGTTAATCCCTACTATTGCTACTCTTACCAAACAAGACATCCACAAAGATTGGGACCGCAGACTATCCGAGGTTTAGCGATGCATAAACTGGCGTCCCAGCAAAACTACAAGGAAGTCTCCATTTGAGTTGTTATATGGCTACATCCTAGAGCACACTGCAGATTTCCCTAATGACTTATTACCTAAGTAACAAGCAACCTGCCGAAGTACGATAGGGCGCGTTGGAGCAGATATTTAGTGCCCAGAATAAGAGTAAGAATAACTACGACTCGCGTCATTGTCTGGCTTTCAAGTATAATCCAGGTGATGTTGTTGTTAAGCGATTACCCGAACAAATAGGTGAGAGCACCAAGATGCAAGTATGGTATCGAGGTCCACTTGTGGTGATTGAGACCTTGCCTTCAGATCCTTATCGTATATCAGACTTGAGATCTGTCGGCCAAGGCCGGAGTCGTCATACTGGTTACACCACCACAGTGCATGCCTATCAGTTGAAATTGTTTCACCTTGTTGACCAAGACAGAGAAGATGTTGAAGACCAAGATTTAAGTGATGAACTGACAGAGCCTGACACACATCCTAATAACATCCTACCTCCTGCGTCAGAAGACCAGCCTGCTGTGGTGTCGGATAAGGAGGGCAGCTCTCAATCGACGCAGATGCTCATATCAAGACCAAAACGGCTAAGGAAGCCACCTGGTTACTTAAGGGATTACGACGCCTACTAACGGTTTTCATTTGACTTGTTTTACCTTCAGTTCAGTGTTAAAAGTATAGGCGTGACAGTTTTGTGAGTATTTGGTGTTGTGAACGAGGTCGTCCAAATTGTCAGTATGGCCGAATGTTACAGTCTGTTCCACATTATGTTTGCAGGAAACTGACTGTACGACGACACATTTCCTTGCACTACAAGTGCAAAAATATGGATATGACACTTGTAGACTCTACACACAGATACTGTTAGAGTCTACAGGTAGGATATTTAAGTGTGTTTACACTCGTAGTGGAAGGAAACGTGGCGTCATAGAGTCAGTTTCCTGCAAACATAATGTGGAACAGGCTATAGCGTAGGAACATTATTTTCTATTAACGTTAGCTGTATCTTTGCATTACATGCACTGATACCTGGATAGATTTAGGTGACGCTAACAAGAAGCACAACGAGTTGGGCAGGGCTAAATATACGAGACAATATACGCGCGCAGAGTAAATTATGCGTGATGACACGAGGGTGCGAGTTTTAGCAAGGGTTGGTATCGTGTTTATCTATTGATGTTTACCTTCATTGTATTACAGTTGCCATTTTGGATCAAGTTAAGCATTAAACTACTCTAATTTATATTGAGTTCTCTTACTGAACTTCACGATTACAGGTCTCAGTGCTGCTTGGGTTGCTCACATCAAGATCTTGACATTCTTATTCATGATTCTTCCTCCCAAGTGGTATTGGAAAAGGAAGAAAATTCTGCCATCTTGCCTCGAGTTTTTCTATCAAACCAGGTATTATCATTTTCCAAATGTGTTTGTAGGCCGGCTCTTGTACATTCATAAGCTTAATTGACTGTTCATGACGGTGGTGGATGGCCATCGACTCCAAAGCACGGAGGTTTGACTCCTTGCTCGAGTCCGACTAGAACATGATTTTTTTACTCTTCCAGTCCATCCGATGTTGGGTCATTTTATAATGAAGTGCAACACCATTTTTGGTATCTTGCTCCTCGGTGGCCTTCATGTGTAGTCCTTGGGCCACTCTCTGTATAAAGCCTTAAAACAAAATTTTGTGGAGAAAATTTTGTACCACGAGATATTTTAACCCGTGTTAGTACGTGAGCATGTTGTAAAAATATCTTGTCTGTAAAGTGTCAACTGCTCCTACAGCAGCTTGTTACACGGTAACAATGACACATGCTAAATTGTGCACTTCAACTAATAAAATATTACTTCTAATAAGTTGTTGCAGACAAGACAAGAAGTCCATTCAGTAGAAAAAGTTCGTAAATAAAGATGCGAGCAAAATAAATGAAATATTGCTACGAGAAGGCGTAAATAAACACCCGTCGTAGCATCCGGGAACTGCAGTGAAGCCCAGCGCGCATCCACCTAGATGCCACACACTGGGTTTACTGCGGTCGTCGGATGGCACGACTGGTGTTGGTTTACAAAGATGTAGTCGTAGCTGTTGTTGTTTGGACCTTAATGTCAGCATGCCCAAGCAGGAGTATACAGGGTGGTCCAAAGATCGGGCCTACCTGAATATATCCTAAATGGTGTCAAATATCCTGAAAACAAGTTTTTAGTAATAATGACTAAACAGCGGGAATTCAGATGAGTGTAAAGACGATGACCTTGAAGACCTCCATCAAGGTCATCGAGTTGCTAACTTCTAAAGGAAGCACCGTAGACCATCAGTGCAAATTTGAAAGTTGTAGGTAATCATTAAAAACTGCCAACCCAAGAAACAGAATGGAAATCCATGTAGAAACGCCAGAGTTATGTGCAAAATACTCTTTTTGCACGTAAACTTCACTGCAAGTTTATTCTTCAATCCGACCAGAAGGCTCTTATTTGGATTTTTGGTCCCAAAAACGGCATTCCCCAAATGGCTGCAGCGAGGGTTCAGTGTTGGGCAGTCCTTCTGAACGGGTATTCCTTTGATTTTCAGCACATTCCTAGAAAGGAAAATGTAACAGCTGATGCGTTGTCACGCCTCCCCCTCCCCAATGATGAGGAATTTGAACAGGCTGAGGAGCAGTACAACGTATTAGCACTTGAAACCATTTCTAACTTACCAGTTTTAAATGGAACGTTAGTTGCTGAAAGTCGTAGGGATCCTATTCTATGCAAAGTATTTAGATACGTTCACCATGGCTAGCCCAGTCATTGTGAAGACCCCAGGCTTTACTTCCATACTTTACCAGGCGTACTGAAATAACTGTAGAATCAGATACACTATTTTGGGGATTCCGAGTCATAATTCCCGCAGCCTTGCAGAAACAAATGCTTAAAGACTTACATAGTTCCCATTTAGGAATTGTTAAGTTAAAAGGTCTCGCACGAGCGAAGATCTGGTGGCCTCTACTATGGATGCCGCAGTTGAGCGTAAGGTAAAATCTTGTGCAAACTGCCAAGAGTTCAAAGAAAACCAATCATCAGGTCCTAAACACACCTGGGAGGTACCCGCTCAAGCCAAATGCCCGTTTTCGCGCCGATTTTTATGGCCCCGTGGATAATTACATGATTTTAATCATAGTTGACGCCCATAGTAAAATCCCACCCTCGTCGCCATTCTAGACTGTCTCGGTAGCCTATTACGTGGTGTTCCCCCAGCACAGTAACAACTCAAACACAACCTAATGCAAGCACAGGAATGGACGTGTTTATTGGGCTCCCAGGCCTTTTATAACAAGGTGTCTTGTGACACACTGATCATGTGTCACATATATGGTGATCAGTACCAATTGTAGTTTCAGGTTACATGTATGGCACTCCAATTAGTGTATTAAACTAGGATAGGTTAACATAAAGAAACAAGTATAGCTAATTACTGTGGTGCCGCATGTGACGACACCACAGGAACCAGTGACATTTTTGAAACATTGCCGGATACGGGAGGGAATGCAGATTATGTAACAGCCAAAACAAAACTAACCGAACATTTTTCGCCACAGAAAAACAGAGAGTACGAACTGTGCGTATTTCGTAGAATGAAACAAGCACAAACAGAACACTGGATTGTTATAGTTCGCGATTGCGTCAGCAAGCTAAGAACTGTGAGTTAAAAAATGTTGTAGGCTTAATTTTTGAAAAGCAAATTATTCATGGATGTGCATTGAAGCGATTATGTCGTAAGATAATGGCAGATCCGGCATTGACTTTAACAGACGTGTTTAAACTTGGACGATTGTTAGAACTTGTGAGTCTTCAAGCAAAAGAAATTGAAGAGGCCACCATGCATTTAGAGCAATTAAAATTAGATGAAGAGGTAAAAAGCAGCAACCCAACGTCATTTTGGGGCAAAACCAAAAATAAAACAAAATGAAAATCACACTGATAAGCCTAAAACAAGTAAAAACTTGTGAAGAGGGTGTGGCAAGAGTTAGCCTCATCCTGGTGGGAAAGAAACATGCCCTGTCTGGTGAAAAATGTGTAATGCCTGCAAAAAGAGCAACCATTTTGCAGCACAATGTTTCACAGCTAAGAATTCACTGAACCAAACTGTAAAGAAAGACCTAAAGCAGTTAATGTGGCAGATAGCCTAATTTCTTCCTCAAGCAGTGATGACGAGTATGTCAGTGCAGTGACGAATATTGACAATAAATCAAAAAGAGGTCACTATTTAGGTGTAATAGATTCCAAGCAGAATTAAACTGTGTGGTAAATGAGCCATTCAAGCCATCATCAGAGACAACCATCATGTACTGATCACTGGCACTAGCCGAATGCTTTGTTGTAAAGATCAGTGCATGAGTTAGTAGCAATACGGTATACCTTCCTAAACGACCAAACAGAGCGTACCAAATGCACCACTGTTGCTGACAGTTTGGCTCATTCCCTGCTAATATCCGTGTTGATGCGGCCTGATTGACGTCAACATCGTCAGCGATGAATCTGTTTCGTCAGAACTGTTACCTCGCGCATGGTCAAACCTCCACCCCAGCAAACCACCTCCCTGAGATGGTTCGCAATTTGGCATTGCTCTCGCCTGGTCACATCTATTAGCCAATCCTGGTGAAATCCTTTAGCCAGGTCTGGTCACGGTGAAGGTGTGACGTATCGAATACTCGAGCTGAATTGTAGTTTAGGAAGGCACTGAACGGCTGGCACAACATCACTGCACACGCGCGACGTCAATCATTTTGAACTCTAAACGTATGGATAAAATGACAAAATTAAACGCACCATCAACGTTTCAACCAACCGCATCGCCAGAGGAAAGCTGGAGAAAATAGCGGCAAGGATTTGAAAATTATGCACTCGCAGCAAAGCTGAGCCGTGACACAGTAGGTGAACAGAGGAGAGCATTGTTGAATCTGGTAGGCGATATTGGCATGGAATTGTATAATACAATGACTTTTACCGAAACGGGAGATGATTTGACAGTAGGAGTGATTTTACAAGCATTCAGAGACTACTATGAACCTTATAAAATGTCATGTACGAACGCTACACGTTTTACAAAAAGATGGCGAAACGTTCGACGAATTTGTAACGAAGCTCAAAACTAAAGCAAACGATTGTGACTTTGGGGAACTCAAAGACTCGCTAATTCGTGATCAGATAGTAAGAGGAATTCAGGATTCGACAATAAGGCAAAGATTATTACGGGAAGCACAGTTAACTTTAGCAGACACAGTTCAAGCATGCTGAGCAGCAGAACTTGCCAAACACTACACAGCAACAATGGATGGAGCAATGACAGCTGAAACCAATGCTGTAGGGGCACGAAATCAACAAAACTGGAAACAAGGAAAAAATCTTAATAAAAGTTGGACTAAAAATAAAAAATATAATGCAAGTCCTGATAATTCAGAAGGCGAGCAAAAAGGGGACAGAGCATGTCGGAGATGTGCAAAAACTCATCCTGTAAAACAGTGCCCAGCATGGGGAACGAGTGTGATCTGTGCAAAGGAAAAAATCATTTTGCTCGCGCGTGCAAATGCAAAAAAGCAGTAAGATCTGTTCAGGGGGTATGAGGCGCCGTTTGGGACATTAAACAGTTACCATAAGAATATATAAAAGTAGGTTTACAAACGAAATAAAAAGAACTTTCTCATGAATAATAAAACTTTTTCATAAAACGTTAAAACTTTTACACGAATAAACAAAACTTTCTTATGAACAAATAAAACTTCTTCATTAATAAATAAAACCTCTTCATTAAAAAATAAAAATTTTTCTTTATTGCCAAAACAACTTAACCTGATAATTTTAGCATTACATTCCTCGAATGTGATGTTCCCCTGGAGGTTTCTTCCGGTGCGCCGGCACCTGCTTGCATGCCCATACTGTGCATGTGCATGGCAGTCCTCCCTTATAAAAGCGACAGCGTGCACGCTATCGGCATTCATTTTCCGCCAGCGTACGTTTCGTCTAACGACCCCACGTCGCTCTGTTCCCCGTCTTTCGTCCGATTCAAGACTCCCTTCGCCCGAGTTGCCGCACCGGCAACTGGCAAAGTCCGTACGCAAGCTGTTAAAGTCACCCTTCTCTGACGCTCATCACCGTTCCGGCTAGCTGCACCCGCACCTACGGCATCCCTACGGCTTTTGGCTTTCGGACGGAAAACATGCCTCGGTTGCCGAACGGCTTACCTCACGGATATCTGCCGAACTCCGTACGCAAGCTGTCAATGCTAACCTCTTCCGTCGCTCATCACCGTTCCGACTGGCTGCACCCACACCTACGGCATCCCTTCGGCTCTGGCTTTTGGACGGAAAACTCTCCCCCTACCGGCCTCCGCCCTTCCGCCGACACGCTTCGACGGAACTCTAGTCCTTTCTGCCGCTTCCCGCACCAGATTCCCGGATGTAATGTGCTGCAGGCAACCCGTCTGACTCCCGTTTTGGTTCGATTGTTTCCAACAATGATTGATTTGCTACCGAGCTTTGTTACATGATGTCACCTCGTTCAAGTTTTCAAACGACTGGGTCAAGACTCAAAGCCTTGTTCAAGTGAAGAACCAAGACTGTTCCTGTTCTCCTCACCTTGTCTTCTGTCAACAGTTTTCTGTCCGCTCCCTCGCTCGTCTCATTCGTGGCTAAATCCCTCGTTTTGAGTGAAGATCCAAGTTGGAAGCCGTCTACACTCCTGCCGCTTGTCTCGACCGTGGCTCACCCCACGCATCGAGTGAATATCAAATCAACAGTTGCTGTCCACTGCTGCTCGTCTCACTCGTGGCTTGAACCCACGTTTGAGTGAACC
>JAHWFP010174865.1:14542-26647 GCA_023313725.1 Lithobius niger
ACTGCTGCTCGTCTCACTCGTGGCTTGAACCCACGTTTGAGTGAACCAAGACGGAAGCCGTTTGCACCTACTGCTGCTTGTCTCGACCGTGGCTGACCCCACGTCTCGAGTGAAAATCAAGTCACCTGTTGCTGTCTACTGCTGCCCGTCTCACTCGTGGTAGAACCCATGCTTTGAGCGAACCAAGACGGAAGCCGTTTGCACCTATTACTGCTTGTCTCGACTGTGGCTGACCCCACATCTCGAGTGAAAATCAAGTCACTTGTTGCTGTCTACTGCTGCTCGTCTCACTCGTCACAGCTCAACACATCATCTAGGACACCGTCCGAAAGATGCATAAAATCCCGATGTATCCACCATTGCGTACGTCGTCTGCCGTCACGCCCGCGCTCAAAACGGGATCGCCTTGTCTTCCTGCCACGAAGGACGCAAACGCAGTGCTTTTTCTCCTCCTAGTGCCTTCAAAAAACGTTAGGCTGCCTATCCTCCGTGACATGAAGGACTTTCACTACCGACTCCTTTGGCACCGTAAGTGCTCCTTTCATCCGCTCCACTTTCGGCTGGCAGAAGGATACATTTCCCGGACGACTCGGCCGTCGATCCGTCTCGACCGCTCGCAGGACTATTAAAAAACCGTTGCAGAGACGGTTCCAGTCTGCTTCTTAGACAAACCTCGCAATCTGCTGACGCTCCCGTCATTAATAGAGGCCTCAAAACCGGATTTGGCTTCACCCTTCGGGTCAAGATCTCCAAACCACACATTTTTCTCGGCCAACCTACAACCTCACTTACGTGTCTTCTCAGGAATGAAAGCTCCCTCCTCGGCAAAGGAGACCCCGTCATCGTCGACAAGGAGCCACCAGCCCCAAGCCCCAGCCGTAAGAACAGCTTATTTCGTCCGCTTGGAGATGGCGCAACCAACCCACAAAACTTTGACACTTACCCCGAATGTGAATTGCTCTGCAGTGACGTCAAGATGGATTTCGGCACCACTCTTTCCATTCCGATGAAAGCTGCCGTTCCGGTTTTCGCTCTTTACGTTAACATCAAATGCCTTTGGCTGAACCTCTGAGCGCCTCACAAGTCGACGTCCTCAACACGACAGTCAATGGATAATGGAAATTTAATTTTGCGGACGTAAGCCCACAAGATATGCGGGAACCTTTCATCCCTTTTTTCGCAACTTTTTCTGAAAGCAAGCTTCGCAACCAATCTGTCTTTGAATTGGGCATCCAGGGCCCTATTCAACAACACCCTCCTCCTTTGGGAAATTGCCCTTTCATCCGCCAACAACTTGTACGTCGCCACACGGCACTGTCTCCGCAACCAACCCACCCACGAGTCGGACATCTCCTTCTGAAGCCTCATCCTGTCTCTGCCCCACTCTTGGACATCAAAATCAAACCGCTCCTTTCAGAAGATCAAGCAATCGAACCTCCCGCCCTTCGCCAGACGACTGGAACAAAGCTACGGCCACAGCGCCGCCAATCCGTCCGAAAGTTAAGGCTAGGTTTACAATATAAAAGCTTGTGCGTGAGCGTGGCGTTCGACGCTTGACGCGTACGCCAGTTCATGAGCAAAGCAGCACGCGCGGACAATTGTCTTGGCCCCCTCGTGGTATCATCAAGCTAAAGCAAACGCTCTTTCATTTACAAATCAAACGCGTGGACAGGCACGTGAGCTTGATAATGCAGACCGATACTCCGTTCCTACTATGCTGTTTCACAACTTCCCCCTTCTATAGCACCAAAATTCGATGCCATACGGGTCAAGGTCACTGTAATTAAGATATCTGGCCATTTATTTTGAGTATTCACCCTTTTAGCACACCACGTTTTCCTTTCTTGTGGCGCCGATCAGCGCCGATGGAATCCGTTGACGCCGCCATTTTTTTATCCCAGCATGCAACAACTAAGCGTGCGAGCGTCGCTTGGCGCTCACCGATCTAGGTCCAGTAGATATTCGCGTGACGCTTGAAAATAGCAAAACGCGCGCGTTGGCCCACCTGCTCTACAATTGTAAATGGTTGCGCTTAAGCGTTGAGCATGGGAAAAACTCTAGTTTCACGCGCCGAGCGTCACGCGTGCGCGTCGAAATCAATATTATAAATGCACCCCAACTCTTACTTTCAGCCGAGAAACCAAAAGCCCTTTCGGCCCGATCCCCCTCGCTCCCCCTCCGGTCAACGCAACCAGCAGGAGCGATCCACAACTTCTGTCTGCTTCAGCCGCCACTCGTCACCAGGGGGCAGGAGCTCCTTTTATTGAAACCATGACGCCTCCCGTCTCTCCTGCCTTCCAGTCAGCGCAAGACTCCGCCTCTTCTTCCCAGCTTGACAGAAACTCAACACGGAAATTCTATCCTTCATAAAACACGGCTTTCGGCCGACACTCTTGCTTCAACCGTCGCTAACATCCTTTCCCCCGTGAAAGCTAGCAGCAAAACTACTTGCCTTACAATAAAATAAAAAAAAAAGTCTTCTTAATTTTTCGCGTAGATTAAGCACACAAAAAACTTAGAAGATTCCTTGGCTAGAACGACCCCTGTGTGGTTTCAGCATGTTTAGTGGTTTGGGTGAAAATAGCATGGATTTTAGATGCAATGTAAACAAATGCTTAATAAAAGAAGCATTTTTTTCAAAAAGTGTTCTTGGCATGTGACAGATGATTCATCCATCCAGCTTTACGAATGAAAAAAAAGGTCTTGATAGAACAATCGTAGCTGGTTCTACATCATTTTGAAAACGTTTTCTTTATTTTAGCAGTGGAGGGTTAAGCCTAACTAGGTTGGAGGCCAAGCTCTTGCTCTTGGTCCGAGAGACCTGATTCCTGGTAATGTCGGAGCAGCTCAAAGGAGGATAAAGTAATTTTAAAAATTCTTACTTTTCAAAGGATAGGGATGAACCTTTTGTAACCCTCCCTTACTTCCACCCCCTAACACAATGTTGGTCATTGGTTTATTGTTTTACACACGTATTTCCTTACTTTAGTCTTTTTGGCAAGATACTGCATAATTAGCTAAAACAATATAGCAGGTTTTTTGGAAATACGGAAGGATAGTGGCGTGGACTCATTATAATCTACCTACTAGCTTTTTCCCTACAATGTTAGCATCCGGTTTGTGGCATTAACCAGTGAGCAGCGCTTCAATTTGCAACCACTTTTTTGTAGCATGGCACATCTAAGTGCCAGTTACTTTGTCACTCATTTTTCTTTAATATAATTTTTTTTAACAGTACAGAAACATTGCTTGTGTATTCAGCCATGATAGTAAGCTAACAATATCGAGACATTGTAAGCCTTTCGGAAAAAAACTGCTATATGAATTTCGGTTAGCCTGAAGGCAGGCGACGGCCGTTGGTCGAGGGAGTTGTTGCTCTCTTCATAGTGATTAATTATGCCTAATTTCAATGGAAAACACACAATTCCTGACCAAGCCATCTTTCCAAAGTAACACCTTAAGTATTTGTGCACGTTTGAATAAATATTCTTGCTTTATTAACGGAAACTGCTCTTTATATCCGTACAACGCGACAATTCGCGTTTCCCGCTTACAGATGACAGCATTATTAGAGATGGGAAGCTGTTTCCTTTCTCTATATGACAGCGTGGCTCAGTGGTAAAGTCGTGGCCAAGGGTTCAATTCCCGTTACTTGCTTTTTTTTTATTCTTTAAGCTACCATTAATTTTTTTTAAACTTTTTCAGTCTTGTGATGGCCACCAACTCTTGTTTTCTTAACGAATTTGATTTTTATTGTCATTTTTAAGATTGTCTTTAAGATTGTCAAAAAAACAGCAAACAAATTGTTACTTCCAAATATTACGTTTTAAAGAAGGTTTTTTTTTTTACTTGTACGCCTAGGGAAATCATAGCATTAAGGAAAATGAAGACAAGCTAAAAAATAATTTTGGACAATGAAAGAACTTCCTTTTTATTTATGTGACTGGGCCAAATAGAGCCGTAAGACAAAAAATGACAAATTCTTCAAAGAAAAAAGAGGAAAAAAAAACTTCCGGTTACGGTAATTGTACAGATCTTAAATAGAGAACTAATTTTTTAGCCCTTTGTGAGGGGGAGGGGGTTAGGGCCCACACCCCCATACCAAATTATACACTGCTTTTAAACTTGGTTTATAATATACACGGCCATCATTTTGAATGGCTTACTTTTGTATGAACAAAAAACTGCCATACCGCCTTGGGACTCTCGGGGGAGGGCCGGGGGGGGGGGGGCGTAGTAGAGTGTAGTGCACATCTACCTAGTGATACATTAGTTTTTAACTGGTTGTATAAGAAACAGCCATCATTTTGAGTGGCTTCACATTTGCATGAATATAAACTGCCAAACTGCCTTGGGATCTGGGAAAGGGGGATGGGGAGGTTGGCGGGGGTAAGGGGGGGGGGGAGCATTCACTTCCAAAAGCATTACCAGCTTTCAGAACTCTTGTGGCTCTTGGACAATAGCCCATAGGAATAACATTAGAACCGAAACGAAAAAAATTCTAGCAGCAAAACTACTTGCCTTACAGTAAAATTTTAAAAAAAACGTCACCTTAATTTGTCGCGTAGATTAAGCACACAAAAAAACTGAGAAGATTCCTTGGATAGAACGACCCCCGTGTGGTTCCAGCATGTTTAGTGGTTTGGGTGAAAATAGCATGGATTTTCGATGCAATGTAAACAAAATGAATTTTTTTTTTAATTAAGGAAGCATTTTTTCAAAAAGTGTTCTTGGCATGTGAGAGATGATACATCCTGCTTTACGAATGAAAAAAAAAGGTCTTGATAGAACAAACGTAGCTGGTTCCACATCATTTTGAAAAAGTTTTCTTTATTTTAGCAGTGGAGGGTTAGGCCTAACTGGGTTGGACGCCAAGCTCTTTCTCTTGGTCGGAGAGACCTGAATCCTGGTAGTGTACTGACATAAATGGTCAAACTGAAGCTTTAACTATGAAAGACACAGTAACAAATTTTAAAATGTATAAGTTCCTGATTTGTGTATATAACATGTAGTTTGCAAATCGATAGCCTTGTTTTAAAGTTGGCGGAAACAATTACGGAGATTAACCTTTAGTTGCATGAATTAATTTCTGATACATTTTTTAACGATTATATGGGTCAGTCGTGAGATTCGACCTAGCATTCGCTTTGTTTGGATACGATGACGCTGACCGATTGGCTAATGCTGCTCGCTTTGCTTGGGTCCCCAGGGCCCACTCATAAAGTTCTTTCACGTCCAGTCATCATCTGGCAACACTAAGAATAAACATGGGAGGGTTGTGTCAATGTAGGGAAGGATAAGATAGATCAGTGGTAGAGATCGGCGACCACGTTTTTCTTGCTCGTTGAAACAATCGATTGTTGCCGTAATTAGTGAGTTAACATGGAAAATGGTATGTGCGTGCGGAGTGTAAACTCATCAATCAGGTAGCCAGAGGTACTTTGGACTCTGCAGCATGTTTTTGTAGGGGTTTTTCTTTGATTTAAAATCTTAAGTAACACAAATAATCCAAGATGGCGCCGGTTGGCTCTAAATTTAGGAACGACCCAAAGAAACTTTATTGACACCTTTCAACGTTTGTGCTGTGTTTTCATCGTGTTTTTTTTCCCTTTCCCTCATCATGTCAAGCAATGACAGCCCTAGCTCACCTAAGTCTCCAGTTGTGGGAGGTGCTAGCTTTTGTCTAAATACCAGAACTGTGAAAAAGAAAAAAACCGCCGGTACTGTGAAACCAAAGCTTGTGATGAGTCACCAAATTCAGTGCGTCAAATGTAATGACTTTATTTTGTTTGCAAATTCAGGCATTGGGGAGACGTATGAACAAGCAATGAAGTTGGGCCTTTCCTGCACTTGTAAATCCTGCAGACAAGATGCAAAAATTGCAGCTCAAACCGAGTTGATGGCTAGGTTGGTGCAAGACAAAAAGCAGTTTGAAGATAGTTTTAAAAAGGTTGTTATTGAACTAAATGTGGCGAAAGAAGATACAAAGGGGTTGATACAAGACAAAACCGAGTTTGAAGAGAGTTTTAAACTGATCAAAACAGAACTTAAAGTGGCTAAAGAAGAAATCAAATCGCTACAAGAAATGGTGGTAAATTTATTGCCAAATGACGGTCACAATGCTGCTTCTCAAAATCTCGTTGAGGCTCCGGGAAATGAATCTCCATCTCCTCCCACCAGCTATGGTGCAGTTGCCACAAAAAATGTTACAAGAAAGTCGTCTGATCGGTTGATCACAGCTGGGATGTGCGAAAACCTGGTTCTCAAAAAGCTGGAGGAAAGGGAAAAAAATAAGCAAAACGTCATCATTTACAACGTGCCCGAAAGCAAGGAGGACGACTCAAAGAAGAGGATCTCACATGACCTCAGTATTGTCGCCAAGGTCTTCTCACAGCTTGGTGTTGAAAAGGAGGTCAAAGTGGCAAAACATTTTAGATTAGGAAAAAAGCATTCTGGGGCCACAGCAAACAGGCCACTGCTTGTGAAGGTTGGCTCTTCTGAGGAACAACAACGTGTCTTGTCTAAATCTTTCAAGTGTAGAGGATGGGTGTTTCCTGGGTGCGAGAGACAATTGGCGGTCGCTCCAGACAGGACGAAAGAAGAACGGGAGGAAATAAAAAACTTACTTCGCCAAATGCAAGAGCGAAAGGAAAAGGGAGAAACGGACTTGATTCTCCGAAACAACAAAATTATAATGAGGAAGAAGGTTTTAAGAGACGAGCAGGTGGAGAACGAACACAATTGAGTCTTATTCTTGCAAACTTCCGCAGCTTGAGAAACAAAGACGAAAAACTGCAGGAATTATTAAGTTTCCACGATGCAGATATTTTACTTGCTACTGAAACCTGGCTTGATCCCGAAGATAACATCTACTGTTGGATGCCGACGAATTATGTTATTTATCGAAGAGATCGACAGGATAGAGCTGGAGGTGTGCTGATAGCAGTGAAGGACACATTGGAATCGTGCGAAGTTGAAACCATCGTTGATGTTGAGTCTTGCTGGTGCAAAATTACCTTACGTAGACAGGACCCTCTTTGGCTTGGCTGTGTGTACAGTCCACTCACGAACGATGAGTCAACTGTAAACAAATTTTGTGCACAGGCAAGACGGATTATACCTGCACATGCCAAAAACATTGTATTTGGTGGAGATCTTAATCTGCCGGACTTAAAATGGCATGACAAGTATTGGCGTGACACCACTAGTGACATAGCACCAGAAGGACTGCAATTAATTATGGATGAATTTGGTCTGGAACAGGTGGTTGACAAACCTACACGTGGTCAAAATTGTTTGGATATCATTTTTACTTCAGTGGTCGATGATCTCCATGTTGATATTGAGGAGGGTGTGTCTGATCATCAGATCGTGAAGGTTATTTTTCCCCTGTTTACTAAACCTAGAGAAGTTAAGAAGATTAAACGTTTCATGTACAGAAAGACCGACTGGAGTAAAGTGAACCAAAAACTAGCTGCCAGTTACACAAATTTTATTGCTACAGCGAGTTCTCAAACAATATCCGAAAACTGGGATTATTTTAAATACTGTTGAAGAATTTACTCCAACTTGCTACGTCTCCCCAAATAGGGACAAGCCTTGGATGAACAGAGCCTTAAAGCGTCTGATTAACAAAGGCAGAAGATTGCGCAAAAAAGCTTCAGTTTTGAGTTCTGTGAACTTAAGAGAGGACATACAATCCTTGCGGAGCGAAATTAAACGTCAGATTCGTGAGAGAAAAAGAAATTTTATGAATTCACTTGGTGACGAAGTTTCCCTGAATTCAAAACGTTTTTGGTCCTACATAAAGAATATAAACCCCAAAGTGTGCAATATACCGTCTTTGGTATCCCCAGACGATGAACGGGTCGAAGATAGTTTAGGGAAATGTAATTTATTGAATGTATATTTTAAGTCTGTGTTCTCTGAGCCCTCTCCTATCTGTGATAAGCATAATCTTCCCCATAGAACTCCAAATAGGATGAACGATATCGTGATCAGTCGGGCTGGTGTCGGTAACTTAATACGCACGTTAAAGGAAGGAAAGGCCCCTGGTCCTGATGGCATTGATGCTACGATCTTAAGAAATACCTCTGATGTCGCACTAACTTCTTAGTGTTTATTTTCGCAAGGTCACTCGTCCTGGGGAAAATACCAAACGGTTGGTTGCTGTCAGCAGTAGTGCCGTTGTTCAAAAGTGGAAAAAAAAGTGATGTCAGAAATTACAGGCCAGTTGCTGTGACATCAATTTGTTGTAAGATGCTTGAGCATATTGTCGTTAAGGAGATGGTAAAGTTCTTAGATAGTGAAAACCTTGTCACACAGTTTGGGTTTCGAAAAGGCTCGTCATGCGAGCTAATGCTTGTGTCAATGGTTCACGACATAGCTGTGGGTCTCGACCAGGGCTATACAGTGGACGTGATTTCGCTGGACATGGCTAAAGCTTTCGATACAGTTCCACACGATCTTTTACTAAGGAAGATGGAGGCGTATGGTATTTCTAAATCAGTTATCCAATGGTTCAGTTGATTTTTTTGAAAAACAGAAACCAATACGTCATTATCGAGGGTTCCAAATCCACCATGGTGTTGGTTACGTCGGGTGTGCCTCAAGGTTCCGTGAGCGGTCCTGTTCTTTTTTTGTTATACATCAACGACCTGACGGATGTCGTTGCCTCGTCACATAAACTGTTTGCTGACGACACTCATATCTATCGAGTCATAAAGGAGGATATACATAACTTTGTTCTTCAGGCGGACCTGGACAGGGTAAACAAATGGTGTAATACATGGCAGATGAACTTAAACGCTACAAAGACGAAAGCAATGCATATATCACATAAGCAAAACATTAGTTTTCCTGTTTATACCCTAAAAGGTCTTCCACTCCAAGTTGCTGACTCCATCACTTGCCTTGGAGTCAAAATTAATAATAAGTTAACGTGGTCCGACCATGTGGAAAACATCTGCGCCAAGGCAAGTGGTGAAGTTCGTTTCTTTCATAGACTTTTGAAAGATACTAGCCCCAAGGTTCGTGCAGCTGTCTTTAATGCCGTGGTAAGACCTAAGTTTGATTATTGCAGTGCTGTGTGGGACCCCTACACGAAGAATCTAGCCGACTGCTTAGAGCGTGTGATGCGCAGAGCAGCTAGAATGGTTTACGGCGACTTTCATAGTTCAACCTGTGTCACTGGGCTTTGTAACAAACTGAAATGGTTTTCCATGGCTGATGGAAGGAGAAGCCACAGACTACAAGTGATTTTCCGTATCCTAAATGGAAACACGATACTAAACCCCTCCGATTTTTGCTCTCCTCCTGATTTTATTAGTCGTCTCGACCACATCAGGAAAGTAAGGCGTTACAGGTGCAACAAAAACTCCCTGGCAGGGTCCTTTTTCCCCCGTACTATCATTGAGTGGAATGGTCTTGACCACGACGTCATTTGTGCTTCGAGCGACGATATCTTTGCTAAAAAGCTGTTGGCATGTTGTAGAATGCTTACATGTAGTCATTGTTGCTGAGTGTTTCCTCATGTTCTGTTTTTTCTTTTAAATTGTTTTAAATATGAAATTGCTATTTTGCTCTTTTAGGGCGTTGCGATTATTTTGTAAATAAATAAATAAATAAAGAGGAGGGGAGGGGAGAAGTTGGACGGGAGAAGAGAGGAGGGGAAGGGAAGATGAAAAGGGGGAGATCACAATATTTGCTTACTGAATGCGCGCATCAAACAGAATAAGGAATACGGCCACGTGCCGGGGGGGGGAGGGGTTGGATGAAAGGGCTGGGTGTTGGGGGGGGGTTAATAAATTTAGAACCAAACACTAGGGAGGAAGGCGGGAAGGTATGTAGACCCCACACTGCTGTAGGGTGGTCGGGGGCCTGGGAGGAAGCGGGGGGGGGGTTCAGGTTGGGGGGAGGGGGAGAAAGAAATTGAAAAAGCCAGGATGTGCCGGAGAGTGTGCTGTGGGGTGCAGGGTGGCAGGGTGTTTGGGGGAAAGGAGGCCAAATACCAGGGTGCCAGGGAAGGGCGGGGAGGTACGCAGACCCTACATTGCCGGAGGGCGTGCAGTCGGGTGCGGGAAGATGTGCAGTCGGGGGATCAGGAACTTGGCTGAGGGTGTGGATTGGGGGGGGGGGAGGGAGAGGAAAATTGAAAGCACCGGTTGCTTTACTAAGACGACGAAACACCAGGAGAGGCTAAGTCCAGGAAATTCAATCATCGTGCAGCATGCACGGGTCCAGCTAGACTACTAATATAATACGCAACACCAAGAATTAATCATTGCATCATCAGCAACAGCAGCCCTACAATTAAAAGTAACGTTTTTTCATGGCTACAATTAAAAATAACGTTTTATCTCATTCTTCGTGCGCATTTAATGTCATTGCTACGGTGCCTAACAATTCTTGGTGCGCGTGTTATGTATTTCCAACTTTCGTCTAAACAGTTGATTGTTGATGGGTAAAATGAAAGAACCGTGTTTCAGCTAGCCACATGCAGTTTTAACCAAACTAAGCTACGTTTTTATTGGCCTCGAAATTGGCAGCTATTAACGACAGAATGGCTTATTTATTTCACAGATGCAGGTTTTCAAAGCTGAGTGGAATTGTTTCAAAGTAAGCTTGTGCAGCAACAATCGTTGCGTGCGTGACCATTGTTACTCGGTAATGGAATAAAAATTAGAATTGCAACAATTATTACCCCAAATGTGCCCTCTTTTATTGTTAAAGATGACACACATGAATTGTTTCAAAGTTGGCGGAAACAATCACGAAGATTAACATACAGTAGGTGCTTGAATACTGAATGCTGACTTACTCAATGAGTATCGCCGCCAAGTAACAGTAGATCATCCCATTGTAGACATCCGATTGTTAAAAAATTGATTGTTAATGATAAAAAGGCGGCTCAATAGCAGACATGTGTCTGTTAACTGTAAGCAACTGAAAGCATATTTTGGCATGTTGAGGATAAATCCCAATGTGACAGAAATGTTTCAAATTGTGGAAAATGTAAGAAAAAGGGTCAGAGATTAAGAAAAACTAATATTTAAAGGATGAGTGTCCACCAATCATAGAGAAAAAGATTCGTCAATAACGTTGTTTTTATGTTACGGTCTAGCTAGCTGTCTACCTAGTTAACTGACTAGCTAATAAGAGTTTTCCCATGTTAAATCCCATAGACTTTTTGCTCATGCCTAGCGCAAAATTAAGAAGGACTACGTACCTGAACTTTTGCACACGGATGCATGGTGATCTGAGGATGGTCCTTTTGTTGGTTCTGAGGTTGTAGGGGTCAGGACAAATGCGTGGGAGGGTTTTGAAATTCGCCACAGGGAAATTAAATTTTGTTTCTTTTCCAAGTTGCAACCAAAGATTTCAAGCAACAATGGCTTGAACAATCAAGATTAGATTAATTGTAAAAGCCTGGACAAACAAAAAACTGAACTATAACGAAGGACAAAATAAGGAAACATTAACGTTTCCGTGGATTGCGTAAGAATAAAGGGATGCACGTTACATGATGGTTACGCAACAATACAAGCATCGACGAGCTAACGGGGTTTTTGTTAATAACCCCAAAATAAAATGTTTCGCCGTCTGCTGTTTTAGTAACAGCGACCATCGGGGATTTTTGCATGACTAAATGTCAACGAAATCGGGAAAAATTTAGATGCAGGAAAACAAAACAACTGAAGGGGATGCGCTGATTGAGTGAGCGAAGCGAACGAAATCAGCGGTTAGCTAGTGTGTGAAAAAATGGGATTGAAGATTATAAATATGAAAATTTATAGAAATGAAATTCCTCTATAAAAAAGGTACACATGAAAATAAGACGGTGTAACCTTATGTACGTTCACACTTCTATGAAAGTTGTGATATCCACCCAAAAACCAAAACTGGTAGAAAAACCCGCCAAGTTTCCAAAAACGATCGGCCTTTGAAGGTAGTGATATCATTCAACCAGGGAAAGGCCCCCAAGGTCAATCCTATTAACCAAGGTAATCGCACCCAATAATACTTTAGACGTTAAATGAAAACTTGAAGATTGCTACTCCCTGTAGCAATCTTCAAGTTTTCATTTAACGTCTAAAGTATTATTGG
>JAHWFP010174865.1:26747-45518 GCA_023313725.1 Lithobius niger
CCAATAATACTTTAGACGTTAAATGAAAACTTGAAGATTGCTACAGGGAGTAGCAATCTTCAAGTTTTCATTTAACTTTCGAACTATTAGTCAGTGCGATTAACTTGGTTAATAGGATTGATCTTGGCGGCCTTTCCCTGGTTGAATGATATCAAAGGCCGATCGTTTTTGGAAACTTGGTGGGTTTTTCTACCAGTTTTGGTTTTGGGTGGATAGGTTTTTCTTTAAGAATTCAGTAAAACACAGGTACGCGTCTTTTTTGGGGCTGTACCAAAATCTCGACGAAATGTCCTGTTAACTTTTAGTTGCATGAATTAATTTCTGATACTTTTTTAAGGAACATATGGGTCAGTACTGCTATTTCGAACCAGCATTAGCTTTGTTTAGAGACGAGGACGCAGACTGCTCGGCTAAAGCTGCTTTCCTTGCTCGGGGTCCCTGGGGCCCCCTCACAAAGTGCTTTCAGGTTCAGTCAACTGTTGTATCTGGCAACACCAATAATAAAAATAGGAGGGTTGTGGCACTGTAGGGGAGAAGAGGAGGGTGAATGGAGGAGAAGGGAGATGTTGGAGGGGAGAAGAAGGGAGGGAAGAAAAAAGGAGAGGAAAAGGGGAAGGGAAGGGAGAAGAGGATGGAAAGGAAAAGGGGAAGATCACAATATTTGCTTACTGAATGCGGCCAGCAAGCAGATGGGGGAAGAAGGCAGGTTCCAGGAGGGAGCGGATTTTTTTTTTGTGGGGGGGGGAAGGTGAGGAGTTAATCAATTTATAACCAAAGACCATACACCAGGGGGAGGTATACAGACCCTACACTGCAGTTGGGAGGCCTGGGAGGAACAGGGATGTGCCGGTTGTGGGGGTCAAGAAATTGAAAATACCAGGAATAGCCGGAGGACGTGGAGTGGAGTGCCGGGGGTAAGATGGTCGGGGGAAGAGACAAAGTGCCGGGGACAAAGGGTAGGGAGGTATACAGACCCTACACTGCTGGAGGAGGTTCAGTGGAGCGTGGGGGTTGGGAGTCAGGGAAACAGGGACAGTGCTGGGGAGTGCGGGTTGGTGGGAAAGACAAATTGAAAGCACCAGTTACTTTACTAACACTACAAAACACCGGGAGAGGCTAAGGCCAGGAAATAAAATCACCATGCAGCATGCACGGGTCCAGCTAGTTTTATCATATCAAAAACCAGAACTGGTAAAAGGGGTCGCCAAGTTTCGAATGGTTCGGCCCTTCAAAGGAGTTATATCAACACACCAAAACATTCGCCAATTTAATCGCACCGAATAATAAATAGTTCGAAGGTTAAATGAAAACTAGAATGTTGCAACTTTCGGTAGCAATGTTCAAGTTTTCATTTAACGTCCAGAGTATTATTCGGTGCGATTAAGTTGGCGAATGTTTTGGTGTGTTGATATCACTCCTTTGAAGGGCCGAACCATTCGGAACTTGGCGGCCCCTTTTACCAGTTCTGGTTTTTGATATGATATCACTCCTTTTTTTTTTTTAATTGTGTATTGACTCAACTCCACTACCGTGCAGATGAGTAATAAAGTGCCACGTCAACAAGAAATTGGTTTTCAACAATTTGCTACTACCTTTTGCCTATAGGCCGAACCATTCTCAACTTAGTCACCTCTTTATTGGTTTTTGGGTTGGTTTTAATTTTGTGGTAATTTATTGTATTTAGTTAGTTTTGGTGTGTTGATATCACTCTTCTGAAGGACCGAACCACTCTCAACTTGGTGGCCTCCTTACCAGATTTTGGCTTTGTTTATGTTGCTTTGTTTTTATACATAGTTTATTTTTCGTGAATTGGACGTGAATACAATTTTTTTGTAACGTTGTTTAGATTTATCGTGATACACTAGTGTGTGCCTAGGCACACGTTCTCATTGTTGGAACTTTGGCCGTCCAATGAGAGACGATGCCGACAATACTAACAATGGTTATAACAATATTTTCAACCTTACGCGCCCTCCCACGCCATCCCTGTTACTTCCCCAGGCTCCAAACCATAACAGGTACGCAGTTCGTATTGTACTGCACCCATTCGTCCAGTTTCATAGCTGGAAGCCTTCCCGTTATCTCGGAATCGATGAATAATCACCCTATGGGATTTAACATATTGAGGAACAGATTTTGCATTGAAAGCAGCATAGCTGGCATTCAAACACGAGTTAATTTTTGTCAGGTGGGTTATTGCTCTCGATTTCAACACAATTTAAGCTTTTGTATCGCATTATTATTTTTCCAAGTACCTGAAATGTGCCCAACTATGCTTCAAGATATAAGACACTGACGCTATGGCGTCGCGCTACAATGGTTTACAACCTCAACAATTGAATTGATGTGATGTTTATTGTGATGTTTGTTGCCTAACTTGGCGCGACACACTAGCGTGTGTCTAGATAGATCAAGAACAACGTTTTTGGATGTGGTGCCCACTGGCAGCACTTCCGGTTTAGCGTCATGACGTCATCAAAAATGTCCGCCACATGATTTAACCCTAAAATGTTTATCTCGGTAACCAATTAACCGATTTTAATTTTTTATAGCTCGTTTGAAAGATAAAATTATAACTAACCAAAAATGTCCCATGTGTAACGGCGGATGCTACGACGGGCTAGGTGCTTGTAACATCTCTGTGTAAATGGTTGACATCTGCTTCTTTAGTTACTACTTTGGAATGACTGTTCGACTTTTTTTAGGTGAAAACAGAACAGTATTATCTACTGCCCGGCATGGGGAATAGAGAGACGATGACCTATTCTAATAAATACATTTGTCCAGTAATAACTACCTGGTCTTTAGGCTGCCACCACCGGTGGGTAACGTTAAAAGCTACGGGGGTTGAAATAAAAATGGGCTTACATAATATTTAACACTAAAAATTAATCTTCACTAGGGAATCATCTGGCGCTTAAAACTCCTGGTTTTATTATTGACAGTTAAAATATAAAAATACACTTTACATTTTGTTCAATAGTTTACACTTGGCTTTGAATTAAAGCAACTGGCTTTCAGTGAAAGCAGAAAAGAATTTACAACTGAAATTCACGTTATAAACACAAGAACTAGACTTAACTAGACTTAACAATTTTCAAGTAGAAAAAGGGCTGAGTTCCAGAAGAACCCGCTATACGATGACCTCCCTAACGAAATCACTTGATAGCCCAGAGAGATAAAGCTAAACTTTCCCCGAATACACAGGGCCACTGTCTGCTGTTTTGTTTTAACTAAATTTAATCCTCAACAGGAAAAATACTTGGTTGATAGGAAGGGAACCACCCTTAAATTATGAAAGGCAGGGACCAGAAATGCCGATGGCTTAGCCTTCCATAAAATCCTCAAACTAGAAGTTAGTTTATAATTAAAACTATAATTTAGAAACGGGGTCCTAAAGTAAACCTTTCAATTTAAACTAGTGACATACGAACCACAACTAATGCCCGGCATGTCAAAAATCGGACCGTGACATCTCCACTCCCGACCGGCGTGACTATACCTCTAGCTTGAGATCTGTGAGCTGTGCTAAGGACTGAGAAGCACTGGGGCTTTTTATGCTGGAGAGGAGGATTATGGCGACGAAAGCGCGGACGTCGAGGATAGCTAGGCCTCTCTGATTGGCTGAGGGCCAGGAGAACAATGGAAAGTGGGAAGAGAAGTCGGTTTGGCAAAGGGTTTGGGTGGAGAGCCGTTTGAAGGAACAAGGAGTTGTAGAGAGGGGCCAGTTTCAATTAAAATAAACTTAACATTTGGAAAAGGCCCATGAATTAAAAGACTGACTGTAGGTTTCATATTTACGTGATTATTAAATGGATGGAGTCAAATTAAAGCTTAGTAGGATGGTTATTGCAATGGACAAAGCACTGCTGCTAAATTAAACAAGCTTTAATTGAAAACTGCGATGTTACATATCACAACTACAGAAGGATGGGGGGGGGGGTGGACGAAGTGTGTAGCACAGATTGAACTTTTGGCAATTAATAGGAGTATACAGATCATTTTTATTACGGAAAGCTAATTGTTTGCATTCGGATTTTGTAATCAAGTTCGGAGTTTCGATGGAGATTCTGAACAAAATATGTACAACAACTTTAGGGTCCGTTAAAATTAAAAGGTAAATAAACATGGTCAAGCCTTGGTTGTGTTCACGAGGCAAGGTATAATACTAAAAGATTAAATATACTAGCTTAGTAAAATGCTAAAACGTTTTAAATAATGTTTTATATATCATGTTTTAAATTATCAGCAGATAATGGTGTTTGAAGTAGACGGACATTTTTCATGGCATTTGGGATCCAACAAATAAAATAAAAAATATCACGCTAAAAATGTGTTGTCTGTATCCAGCATATATGTGAGGTTAAGTACCATAAGGCAGCCCCTCCTATTACACAACTAAGCTAGTGGATGTAGGCCTTTTGCCTAAAAAGAATCAACGAAAAATAAATACAAATGTACAGGTTTTCTTCAATAATGGCAACCGGAATCGGTGACGCTACGGCCCAGTTTGGAGCATTTTTCAAATTGAGACTGTGAAATGATGGAGATGAAATTTAAAGTTCTGTTCCCGCAGGATTGAAGCTGAAGTGTAGGGCTATTAAATGCTGCAAAGTTTGGTCGATTTGGTCCATTATTGGTAGAATGCATGGTGAAAAACCGAGGTCATTTTGGCACTTGGGCGCTCAAGAAAAAAAAAGTGTTCCCCGAGGTTTTTGATTTTTGGAGTCCGGGTATCCTCTCCAATCCGCCTGGTTTGCAAGACTTCACTACATATGGTACAATAACACAACTCCCACAGGATAAGCAGTATGGCCTCTGGAATGTGACATTGTGTGAAATGTTGGAAAAACACGAAAAATAACTATTTGAACCTTAAGCTGTAGATCTTTTTTCCTTGAACATTACGTGTATCTATCATCATAACCAAACTTATGGTCGGTTTGTCGGTTGGTTTGTTTGTTTATATGTACGTTTTCTCCTCCGGAAGTAGGAAGGCTAGAAATGTGAAAAAGGTCTCGAAAGACAGGAAATTACTCCGGATATCGTTTAGGCGTATTTTCGTATCATCATCCCTCCTCGTTAAAAAGATTCAATTTATGCTTGGTTGGGTGCTTGGGGTAGTTCGTTTTCTCCTCTGGAAGTAGAAGGCTACAAATATGAGAAGTTTGTCAAAAGAAAGCAAATTAACCCGTTCTTTGTGTAGGCGTATTTTTAAAGTCCGAGCTGGGTCCTAAATGACCGAAATTAACGAAAAATGACCATTTGCAACAATCAGCAACAATCACCCAACAATGCCTCAACAATACATGACGTCTGATTGTTGCCCAATTTTTTTCTGGAACGTCCATCAACAATAGTCTGGCGTCAACAGACCAACGAAGAGCTAGGCACTAAATTGTTGTTCTTAGTAACAATCAGTAAAGACGCGTAGCTTTTCGCAGTACTATTTTATTACCCGTTTTAAACTTGGAGGTATTCATGAAAGTCGATATGCTGACAAATCCAGGACGAGAGAATAATTGTTTAGCAGTAACACAAAGACAGAAAAAAATTAAATGCTAAATACTAAATTACGTGTAGAAAATATATTCACACCAGTAAAGGGTGCCAAGAATATTATTACGTCTGCATCAGTATCATTTCAACCAGCAATAATCGAGCATTAGTGTTTCCGTAAAGTCGGTTAGCCGGTTCTTTCCTTATTTGTGCTAAAACACGAGCAGGTTTCGATAAGAGTTACTGTCGTGTGTAGGCAGAACTTGCGTTCTGCAGTTGTTTCGCTAAGTGAGGGGTCGTCAGCAAGAGAGCCGATGGAAAAAGCTGTACTGAGCAGGACGTAAAGAAAAAATTCTTAAAATAAGTGAAACAAGCAAACCCATGTTAAACGTAGTGCTACCAAAAATTTCAAGTGATGTGTGGTCCTGATTGATTCCAGTCACGATTCTGAGGTAATAGTTGCGCTGATTAAGTGAGCGAAGCGAACGAAATCAGCAGTCGTCATCGGAAACAGCACTTTTTCCTAAATACATTTTGGAAGTAATATAGACTAAATATTTATTCATAGTGAAAATGACCGACTTTCTACGTTGGATAAAAGGTCATTGGTCCCAGCCCAAAAGTTCAACAGGTATAGATACTGAATTATAACATTACAACTCGGGAATGACATTATTTGACCATTTTTAGTTTTGTTTAAACTAAAAACCGTGGCGTGTTCTGTTGATGTGTGATTCATGGTGGTCGGCTGTGGTGGTGGTCACGTAACTGAGGTTGCGCTGATTGAGTGAGCGAAGCGAACGAAATCAGCGTTCGTCATCGAAAAAGCACTTTTTTCTAAATACATTTAGTAAGTAATATAGGCTAAATATACCTAGATACAGAATGCTTACATTACAACTCTGGAATGATATTATATGACCATTTTTAGTTTTGTTTACCACTTGTATTATGAACTGATGCACTAAGAAAAACGCGCATATTATTCGGATCACTTCTTTGAACATTTGTTTCATAATTTTTGCTAGTAGTATTTGTCAGCACCATACGAGTTTCACAAAGAATTCTCCTTGAGCGCAGCGAGACGCGGCGGAATGAGCGAGCGAAGCGAGCGACTCCTCTAGTCTCTCCTCGCTAAAAAGATTCAATTTATGCTTGGTTGCTTGCTTGGTTGGTTGGGTGCTTCGGGTAGTTCGTCGTCTCCTCTAGAAGTAGAAGGCTACAAATCTGAGAAGTTTCTCAAAAGAAAGCAAATTAACCCGTTCTTTGTGTAGGCGTATTTTCAAAGTCCGAGCTGGGTATAAATGACCGAAATTAACGAAAAATGACCATTTGCGACAATCAGCAACAGTCACCCAACAATGCCTCAACAATACATGACGTCATGATTGTTCCACATTTTTTTCGTGGAAGCCTCGAATCCGTCCAGAACGTCCATCAACAATGGTCTGGCGTCCACGGACCAACGAGGAGCGAGTTACTAAATTGTTGTTCTCAGTAACAATCAGTAAAGACGCGGAGCTTTTCGCAGTACTATTTTATTATCCTTTTTAAAATTTGAGTCATCCACCGATTCTATAATAACTGACAAATCCAGAACAAAAGAATAATCGTTTAGCAGCAACACAAAGACAGAAAATGATTAAATGCTAAATACTAAATTACATATAGACAATATATTGACACCAGAAAGGGGTGCCAGGAATACTTTTACGTGGGCGTTTGTATCATTTTAAACAACAATATTCGAGCATTAGTTTTTACGTCAGGCCATCAGCCAGTTCCCTCCTTATATTTGTGCTAAAACACGAGTAGATTTGGATAAGAGTTAGTGTCTTTCGTCGTTGTGTAGGCATAATTTGCATTCAAGCCGTGGCGTTTTCACTTGAATTCTGCAGCTGTTTTTGCCAAGTGGGGGATCATCAGAAAGTGAAGTGGTAAGGAACCAATGGAAAATTCTTCACTAAGCAGGATGTAAAGAAAAAAAATTCTTAAAAATGAGTGAAACAAGAAAACCAATGTGAAGTGCAACACAAACTACAAGTGATGTGTGTTTCTTGGTGTAACATTGATTAGGTAGCCTTTCTCAGGAAATGTGTGCGCTGATTGAGTGAGCGAAGCGAACGAAAATCAGTGTTTGTCATCAGAAACAGCACGATTTCCTAAATACAGTTAGTAAGTAGTAGGCTAAATATTTATTCAGTAATGAAAATTAATCTGGTGAATCTTATTAAATGTGGCGAATGAGTATAAACAAAGAGAAAAGAAAGAGTAGGAGCAGTAACCGTTTGTTTACGAACTGAAACCTTACGAAAAACAGGTACTGCACTGATCACATCAGCCGAATGAGCATCAGCCGCTGCCCTTCTTATTTGTAGTAAAACATGAGCAGCCTTTGGGAACGAGTTAGTGTCTTGTGTAGACTTAACTTACGTTCAAACCGTGGCGTTTTCTGTTGAAGTGTGGTTCATGGAGGTCGGCTGTGGTGGTAGGTCACGTTTCTGAGGTTGCGCTGATTGAGTGAGCGAAGCGAACTTTTTCTTAAACACTCTTAGTAAGTTGTAGGATAAATATTTATTCAGTAGTGGAAATGATCGACTTTCTACGTTGTATGAAAGAAAATACGTGAAACACTACTGCTACATTGAACTTAATTGACCATTTTTAGTTTTGTTTATCATTTTGTCTTATGAACTGACGCACTAAGAAAAACGCGCACCATATTTGGATGACTTCCTTAAACATTTGTTTGATAATTTTTGCTGGCAATGTCTGTCAGCACCATATGAGTTGCAACAAGAATTCTCCTCGAGCGCAGCGAGACGCGGCGGAGTGAGCGAGCGAAGCGAGCTACTCTGCTAGTAACCATTAAAAACTTACGGTCGGTTTGTCGGTCGGTCGGTTTGTTTGTTTGTTTATATATACGTCTTTTCCTCCGGAAGTAGGAAGGCTAGAAATGTGAGAAAGGTCTCGAAAGACAGGAAATTACTCCGGATATCGTTTATAGTGTATGACCTTATGTTGGTCTTATATGGTTGAGTAGAAATTTGGTAAAGAAAGTTGGAAACCAAGTTTTTCGTAAAGGTTATGACACAAATAGTTGAAAAAACATGGTTGCTAATTTTTTTAAGACCTGAAAGTTAAAGATGGCCACCAAAATTCAAAATGGCCGCCAACATATCAGAAACGTGGCTTGTGTCAATAGGAAAGGCATGCTGTGCATGATTTAAGGCTGCCTGTGCATTAGTAATGGATTAATAAAGTAATTACTACTGTAGTCAAAATCCAAGATGGCCGCCAAAATTCAAAATGGCCACCAACATTTCAGAAATATGGCTTCCATCAATGGTAAAGGCATATAATTCAAGATTTATGTCTATCCATAAGTCCGTTATGAATTACTGTAGTCATTACTTCTTTAGTCAATATCCAAGATGGCTGCCAAAATCCAAAATGGCTGCCACCTCTCATAAACATGGCTCCATCAATGGGAAAAGTAGTAATGATTTAAGGCAACGTATCTATTCGTTCTGGATTACTCATGTCACTGCAACTGCAGCCAATATCCAAGATGGCTACCAACATCCCTAATGGCTACCAGCATCTCATAAACATTACCGGTAAGTCACTATACAACGTCACCTATTACTAAATCAATATTTATTATCAATATTACAAAACATTACATACTAGATCAATCGCAGTATTATCATTTTGGAGAGCACTGTTTCTTGTTGTTGTTTTTTAATCACACTACATCGTATTCCTCATCCAATTTTTCTGCCTCATCATCGCCAATAACGTTATCTGATACATTGGTGCAGTTTTCCTCATCAGCTTCACATTTGCAAAGTTCTGTATAGGTTACGTTACTTTGACTGCCCGAACATCTTCCCCCGCATTTAGTTTTAATGTACCCGGACTTGACCAATTCTATTACAGAATATGGTGCTGCAAGCAAACGTGACAGGATTGGCATTAACTGGCCACCATCGGCTGTCCACCCTAGAGTTGTAATGTCTGTAACGATTGGCCGAGGAACTGTGGAACACCTCCAGATGAAGGCTTGATGATGACGCGTCGTATATGCTCATGAAATACACCTTGAATTGGTGGAAGCTGTTCTACACCTTGATTTTGCTTCATCTGACGAAACATAATGCAGATGGCTCTGTTCCATTCCCCAAGTTCACCAATGCAGTAATAACCTCGTCACTTGATGTTTTTTCAAAGACCTGTAGTACAAGATAGAAATTAACAACTTCACCAGAACACGTAAAGCTGTAACAATTATTATATTATGTTGACAATTGTTATATACCTTAAAAGCATGTCTTGCTTTTGCCCCAAACGTGACCAGTTGTGTCGCAACCACTTAATGCGAGGAAACCAAATAATGCTGCTGCTTATTTCGACCCTAGCCTAGTGCATTATAGATGGGTTGCAACATAACATGTCTTCTGTTCCAGTTATGATCACTATTTCAGGCCCGAGTTCTGGTAAGAAGAAACAGCAAGTCTCATCACATCTGCGTCTGAAGCATATGTGTGGTCATTGCGACCGGCCTTGTAAACGACAGTTCCATAAAGAATGAGAAGAGTATCTGCTTCTTCTTAGCAACTGTCTATGTTAATGTTGTCCCCATTAAACTGGTTGGATACAACACCTTTACGTGTTACTATGCTAGCTGGGCATTCAAAGATGTGTTTGAGCTTCTCCGATAGGTATAGGGTTCGGCGATCCTTTGCGGCATTACTGTTGAGAAAACTTCTGTAGTCCTTGTGTATTTTACGTGGAGATCTTCATTTTGTTTGCACTTTCTGTTTGTACGTCTAGCTCTAGTTGCATCCTTTAAAGAAGGGTCGCATGTGTAGACATCAAACATTATGTGCTCTTATACCCTGAAGACCTCCTATCAATATACTGTGCTACGCAAGTCGATGGATCCATGCATGTCTTGTTAAAGTCCTTACATTGGTGTAATTGTTCATACACTATTGCCATGCCATCGATAAGTAGATACGTATTGTTCAAGGAAGTGCTTTGGCATGTGTTTGTTGACAAGCATTGCAGATCGTCAGTTCAACCATCAGCCGAATTTGAAACTTAGTTTCCCAGGATTTTCTGTAGCTGTGCTTTATCAGTACAGGAGTGCTGCCTTCCTTCCGGTGTCATTAAGTATCTTATTAACGTTGGAGAACTCATACTTGCTTATTACATTATTCAGATCTAAATCACGGGAAGACTTAGCGATTATTAGCAAGCGGGCAAGCAATGAATTAGATTCTTTAAGTGCTAGATGTTCTGTCTTTCATGTTGGTTTTTGAATCTTGCCATCAGAAGTCCAGTCATTATATTTAAGTTTTGTCATCGTATCCCATACATTAAATTTGACTATTTGTTAGTAGTGTAGGTTACTATTCCAGAGGGTTAGTACACGATTGTAGTACGGTTCCTAACAGAAACAATGCTATACTCGGGTACACAAACCTCTTCCGTAACTAATTCAATGCTATTTGAGAGTTCAGTCTGTAACAGTTCCAATGCAATTCAAGTTTGAAGATTTCAAATTTTCTCCGTAACAGATTTCAATGCTGAGGGGAGTCTAGCATGGCGTTGTTGTGTGCAGATTAGTATTGGATTATGGAGATGTTGTGCGCGCGCTAGTATGGGCTAACTCTTCCCAATGCTAGAAGATTTCAATGCATGACGTTGTTGTGTGCAGATTAGTATTGGAGTATGGAGTTGTTGTGCGCGCGCTACCATGGGATGACCCAATGCTACAAGATTTCAATGCATGACGCTGTTGTGTGCAGATTAGTATTGGAGTATGGAGTTGTTGTGCGCGGGCTAGCATGGCCTAACTCTTCCCAACGTTATTCCATTTAGTATGACCATGCTGTGCGCGCGATAGCATTGTCTTCATCTTCGTCTGTACTTTGACTGAAAGAGAAAAACCTTTTATATTGACGATAGTTCTGTCTTCATCCTGAAAGAGAAAGCTTTTGACGGTTCATTTGCTCGATAGTTAGTAACACTTTCAATGTTATACTTTGAACACTTTGAAGTCCTGAAAGAGAAAGCTTTTGGTGGTTCATTTGAGCGATAGTTATGTCTTGTTTTGTTTGCAATATCATGTTTGGTGATCGCGATATAAAGGTTTTTTGATACCGGTTTGGGTGACGGTTACCTCTATGGGAGTTTGTTTTTGAGAATGGTATTATGGAGGTTTTAGAAGCCTACGGGAAGGTTTTGCAGGAAGGTTTTTGCATGTTTGGTGATCGTGATATAAGGGGGTTTTCTTACCCCATTTTAGCGGCGGTCACCTACTATTCTCTATGGGAGGGTTTGAGAGTTTGTTTTGAGAATGGCATTATGGCGAAAAGTCTCTTTGTCGAAGGGCCTTCGCACGAAGGGGTATAGAACGAGGGAAGAGTTAGTTCTCCTTTTTTTTATCACAGGTTTCTACCAAAGGTAGATTTGTGGAGAAGGGAAACCTCTTTTGGAGATAACCCTCTCAACGCGTGCGCGCGCGCAAAAAGGACGTTGGCTCAGAGTTCCCAGGATCCTAGTCGAACCACACTTTTCTCCGCTCTTCCTACGGGAGGACCGTGTAGGATTGAGGAAGATGACAGTGTCCTTACGTGGTCCTTTGTTTTTTTTTCATATTTTATTACAAACTGTGTGTAAGTTGGAGTTTTATATCCTCCAACAAAAAACATGCAGCTGGAGTAAGGCCCCAGAACTAGGACAAAAAGCTGAAGTGAGGCTCCAGAACTAAACCCGTTACACAATAACTAAAAAACTCGTCACAAAAGCTGGAGGTTAGGCTCCAGAACTAAATAAGTGTTATATAATGTTACGTTTTACCCGTCACAAAAGCTGGAGTAATGCTCCAGAAACTAGATTATGGTTATATAATGCTAAATAAGAGGAATTGCCAAAAAAAAAAGAGACTTCCCCGACTAACACTTCTCTCTCTCTCTTCCCCCAGCGAGTAAGGCTTTACACGTATGTTGGCAGTTGGCGTCGACGAAAGGCTCAGCCGTGTTCAATTTGAAATGTTTCTTTTCGAATCTAACGACTCGTCGGTCATTAGCGTCCTTCGTCATGCGATTAAACTTATCTAGAACGCGGTTCATGGACAGTCCGTTCGCCTTATGGTATAGAAAGTAGAGACAATACTGTCCGCATACGACGCTGCAAGGCCCCTGCAAGCTCGTGAGGTTGTAGTGTTTGAACATAGAGTTTTTCTTGAGAAAACGCAAAATGTGAATGTTTCGCGGTTTTAACCCGTAACTGTCGAAATAGTCCACGCTCGCTGTCCTTCTGTCGAAATAGACGGCGACCCAGTGACTGCCAGGTTTCGTCGCAGGGTCCAGATTGATGATGTAAGCTTCTCGGGTGGGTGTCTCAGGCATCTGGTCGGAAGCGTACACACCGCCGAAAGGTGGTCCGAGCTTGCTGTGTCGTATGGCCGCACTTCTCAGTTCGTGCGTCTGCATGGTTTTTCTCTCAGTGTTCGTACAGCACGTTCTTGGACTGGTCAATCTCTAGAACGGTTTGATAGACCATGTACATCACCAGGTTGACGGTTTTGGCGAGCGCTTGCTTGAACGTCACATCGACTCTGAGAGCTCCTTGCTTAATAAGGTTGTGGTGGCACTGTCCCTGGCTTTTGTCGGCGGTCAAGTCGAAGGCGTACAGACAATTGCCCAGAGGATAGTCGGCGTATGGGAGACGAGGCGCCGAGTCGGAAGTCAATTTGTCGAGTGCCTGGAAGAGGGAATAATAGTTTCTCACGTACAAGTCGTCGGTATAGTCGGGTTTGTAGGGAATGGCCGGAATCGTTCTTCCATCCACTTGCAAGGTGAGGTAGTTTACGTTATAGTGGTGGAAATTAAACGGGTTTGCGCCGTAAGCACCGTTGAAAGCATTGTTCGAGACAAAACCCAGCAGGCAGAACGAGGGCAGGTTTCCGAGTACGACGTTGTTGAGATTGCCTTGTCTCGATCCGGCCGGAATGGTGAAAGTCTTGACCTCCACTCGACGGATGGGGTACTTGGCGGTATTGGTCTTGAGGGCCTCCGCGAAGCCGATGAGTACCGAGGGCGATGGTACGACTCGTCGAACGTAGAGGACGGCACTCGTGATGTTGACGCAATAGTCGGCCCCAACTTCCGTACTCATCAGGCAGAAGGCATCCTTGCTTCTGGTGAGTTTCAGCCTCAGGTCGATGTTGTTGAGTAGCAGTCGATCCTGCTGGAAGAGGTCGCAATGGGGTCTGCCGTAGAGATCGACCACCTTGCTGATTTTGACTCGGCCATTGCGGTATTTGAAACCGAGGTTCTTCCCAGCGTCCGAGATGTCAGCCTCGTCGAAAGATCCGGGGGTGTCCTTCTTCCACAGCTGGCTCGAAAGATGACTGTTTTCACCGTCAGCACCATAAGTCAACAGAGTCTCGAGGTAGCTACGGTAGGCGTACCCGTTGTCGGAATTGGATATTTGTTTGCCACTCACTTCGCAATCGCACTGGGAAAATAGAGAGTGTAGGAGTAGATTCACGGGAGCTACGGCATTAGCAGCGGTCAATGCCGTCGATGTCCCATTGACAACCTTACATCGGATGTGGAGATAAGACTGGCTCAGGTCCAGCAGGCAGTCGGCGGCACCAGGTACTACGAACTCGATGGGGGCGCTATCACTTAGAGTGGCTAGAGGATAGTAGGCCACCAAGGTATCGTCGTTCACTGTAACCTGCACCGGGGGTATGGAGAACAGTTCCAATTCTTCTTTGGCGCAGGGCACCGAATCTCTGTCCGGCTTCATCAACATGACGACCTCTGAATGAAAGATTTTCGAGGCGGAGGGTCTATATCTAGTCGAAAAAGTCTGCCTTACTTCTCGGAAGACAACGGTGTGAAGGGGCTTTGCGACGTCGTACGAGAGCAACTAGACCATGGTGACGTTTCCCTCCCGACTGGCCTTTCTTTCGACGACAACACTTCTTCCTCTTTCGACCTGTTCCAGACTGTCCTCCCGTCGCCACCGCAACAGCGTCTCGTTTAGCCACGTCCCACCTATTTCTAGCGGCCTCCTTAAAGGAGGTCCCTCCCTGAACGTCGTCCAAAAGTTTGGAGCCACTTCTCAACGCGTACCTTCCTACTCCGAAAAGAGCGTTTTTAATAAAAGGAAGAGCCGACCTGAACACACCACCCAGGAGATCCCCGAAACCCGATCCACGCTGTATGCGCCCGCCAGAAAAGTAAGGGGCCCCACCTATCTGGTTTCTCGAACAATAGTGCCCGATGCATACCCGAGGGTCCAATCCTACGTAGGGGGTCCGCATTTTTGCTTCACGTCCGATCGGTCGCCCCTTCTGGGAATAAATGATGGTCGGGACCTAACGACGACTCATGAAATAGGTAAAAGCAAGTTGAAAGGTTTCTTTTTAGCTGTTGGGTAGTGTTTTTTGAGAAGGGACTTGATCCCGCTTACGAAAAACCCACCCCGTTGCCTCTTAGTCCTCGTTCTCCTTTTAACCCTCCTCTTAACTCCTCTCCTCTTTTTACGAGGCATGACGATCAGGGACGTCTTCTAAAGTGTAACGTTACGCTAACCTCCCCCGACCTGAATGGTACTTTTTCTCCCAGATCCGTCATTAAATACACTCTTACCGTTTCGAAATCGCGCCTAGCGAGAGGTCGGTAGTAAGGTTTGGTGAAAATCTCGTGCGTTTTATTCCCCCCATCTATTCTAACTACTCGAAGCAGAGGAGCCAGAACATCTCCCACTACGGTCTCGTTCACGATATCGCTGTATACAAAAATACTATTCAGAACTTCTTTCAAACCGAGTCCGGCCCTACGCACTTTGAAAGATGTAATAAATTTGTCGGGGCCATCTGGAGGAAAACCGAGGATCTTGGTCAGTTTTTCGTCGATCAAGAGACCCATTATTTCTACGGAAGTGTTATTCTTGTCGGGGGACAACACTTGGATGGGCATGATGACGGTAGCCACGTTCGTTCCCGGGTTGTAATCAAAATGAGGGTACTGTTCGACATCTATCCTATCTCGCATAAGTTGGTTCAGTTTGGCCACGAGCTCCTCTCCTCTACTGTAATATCCTTTGGGTAGATAGGCGGTCACGGTCGAGAGATGAGAAATGTAGGACAACCACCAACTCCCATCGTTGAATTGATTGTTGATAAACTCTATGGGCACGGGTCCTCCCCCCTTCTTAGGATGGTCTCCCATGAGGATGTCGTAATAACTCTCTTTGAACACGTTGTCTTTTCTCTCCCATCCTAGAAACACGGACAGGTTGTAAGAGAGGCACAGTCTGGCCCCCGTATGGAGTTTGTTGACGATGGTGACGAGACGAGTGCTCTCGTCGTATCGAAACTGGATGACCGGCTGCACGAGCGTCTTGACTACCCAGTAGTTGAGAAACTTTATAACATTTTGCATCTTGTAATTCATCAGGTCTACCCCCACGATATTGACGTCCTGCAGCAACCTCCTATCCCCAACCTCCAATTTCGCTTTTGCGATCTCGTCAACGTCGGCAGCCGCCGCTTCGGTTTCCTCTCTCTCGTCGATATCGAACCTGGGAAACTTGACGTAGGTGCGCGTCCCTAGCTGGAATTTCAGTTCAATCGAACCATCACGTTGCTCCAGTTCCTAGTAAATTGCACCTCGGCGAGGCCCACGTCCCAGTCACCCGCCAGGTTCACTCATTGAGCCAGTTTGGTGGTGTAGTCGTTCAGGGCGTTATTGGGAAACAGGTCCAGACTGGCATTCGCCGGCAGAGTCATGTAGAAAGAATCTCCCTCCATTTTACAGTTTCATCAAATCTCTGGCAGGCAACGGTTGTGGGAGGCGTCGTAACCCTCGAATTGAACGTAGTACTTTTTCTTGCGTCCTTTCCCCCTCGTTTTCAGGACCTTGTCTACCCGACGGTAGTCCATGCCTTCGTTTTTAACCACTTTCTGAAGCTCGTGGAGGTAGAATCGTCCTTTGATGATTTCCCCCTCGTAGTCTTTCAGTCTCGCCGTAACCTGCCCTAATCCTCCTTTAGGTACCAGGACGTGGGTTACGAAAAATATCTCTCTGGACCACATACCTCGGTAAGCTTTGTCGAACTTACCCTTCGCGATGGATATTCTGACTTTGTCTTCCACGGCCAGAGGGACGTTTTTCTTGACGACGGCCTTCCTAGCCATGGCACGGTCCAACTTCTTCAAGTCGCCGCCGTAGATCTTGCGCCACAACCGCTTGTGGTTTTTGTGAGTGACGTCGTTGGGGGCCATTTTCGTTCTGGAGTGTACGCTCTTGTTGTAGGTGTCCACGATCTTTTGAATCACGGGCACGTACTCCAGGGTCCCCTTGGCGGTAAAGTATTTGTGTAAGAGACTCTTCAAAACGCGCTGAAAACGCTCAATCTTCGACGACTTGACGTCTTCGTTCTCGGTGGTGTAGAACTCGATACCGAGGTCCTCGAAGAGATCCTGGACCCCTCGTGCTCGAAATTCGACGCCCTTGTCCGAAGTGAGAAAACTAGGGGTAAAAGGCATGCGCTCAAACATCTTCTCGAAAGCACCCACCATTTTGGCCGCCGACTTTGTCTTCAACATTTCCAGCCAGACCTTGCGACTGAACCCGTCCATGCAGGTGAGAATGTACCTGTACGGCTCGTTGTAACGTTTCAGGCTGACCATGTCACTGAGGTCGCATTCCATGTGGATACCCACTCCTCCCGTAATGATTTTGTTCCTGGAGAATCTGTACCTGACCGCTTTGTGGGTGGTGTGAGCATCCTGACGCTCCAACCACTCCACTCGAGATCGTATTTCTTTCATTCCTTCTTGGCTCTGGCCAGCAGTTTGGACGCCGTACCGTAACTGGTGGCTTCGCCCAGATCATCGTAGTAGATCTTGTTCAGGTATTGCTCCATAGCTTCCAGTCTTCCCTGGTACTCCTGCATAGTACGGGTGTGGAATAGACGGGTGTCCTTTTTTCTTCTCTTCCTTCTTGACCGGCGTTACGGGAGAGAGCACGGACGGTGACAGAATAGGAGGAGAGAGGCTACCAGACGTCCCACTCAGCAAGGCGGTGGTCGAAGCGGTGGTTGCGGCTGTTGTAGGGGTAGTAGTGGCGGTGATGGTGGCCGCCGCCGCCGGGACGGCCGACTTGATTCTAAACTGTTGCACGAAAGCGTCCTTCTCTTGCTCCAATTGTCCTATGAACTTCGCCTTGTAGTCGAGGGGAAGACTGTCGTTTTTCAGGATGGCGTCGATCTGAGCTTGTATGGCGACCAGTTTACCGTCGAGAGCTCCTACGGGCTGGTACTGAAACCCGTGAGGCTGAGCGGCCAACGCCCGTTTGGCGTTCTCCGTCGGCGGACGACTCATTTTATATTCGTCTTCGGGCAGGAGCACCATCCTCCGTAGCAGGCTCATTTTCTTTCTTCCTCCTCCTCCTCCTCTTAGGACTTGTTGAACAATCCCCCCCAAGAGGGATAATGCCGCTGGGACGAGGAATTGGATGAACCTTCCCGACTGTACCAGAGCCCTCTTTCTAGCTTTAAACGACGCTTTCTTGGAGCCGATGAGTCTGATCTGTTTCTTGTATCTTTTCAACTTGGTCCTGGCTGTTGTACTGACGGGGAGTCGATTGTTGAGGAGGTTCAAGGCAATTTCGGACAGGCAGTCGATTTGAGACTTGTCGGCGTTTTTCAGTAAAGCCGCTCGCTGTCGTATGTTGATCATGCACAACATCTGTAGCAGAGCGCTGTGCTTGCGTACCCTTTCCATCTCGCGTCCTCAGAGGGAATAAACGATGCAGGGTGCTTCATCGGGAAAGATACTCGTCCTGAGTCTCGTGGTGTCGTGGGACTTGGAGTGCAGGTCCACCAACAGGTATCCGAAATCCTTTAGACCAATGGCGTTCTCGTAGGCCTCCATAAATCGTTTGGTCTTGCCGGGGTAGACTTGCGAAGCGAAAGTGGTTATCTGGCGCTTGTCTCTGAGGTTGCGCAACAGGACGTAATACTGGCTGTTTAGAGCTATCGTCCGCTGGTTCCTGCCCTGACAGTACAGATTCTGCGTCAAGTAACAGATGCTGAACTTGTTGTGGTGTCCGAAACGAGTGAACCAGTCGGAGATGTTGCAACCCGCGTTGCTCACATTCTCCATATGGTCGTCTAACACTAGCAATTTCTTTACCGAGGCGTCGTAACGTTCGGGTGGCATGGGAAGTCCCTTGTGGA
>JAHWFP010174865.1:45528-58465 GCA_023313725.1 Lithobius niger
GAGTTTCAGAGTCCAGCTCGTTTTGCCCGAAGAAGTGGGGCCGGAAACGATAGCGTTGAACGGCGTTCTAAAGTGTCGAAAACCTTCTACGACGATGGCCATTGCGATAGGAGGACAGAGTGAGAGTGAGCGTGAAAGAGAGAGAGAGTGAAGGGAGTATCGAGAGAATGGATCGAGGACCTCGGCCCGAATGAGCTACCTTACCCACCCCCGTATACTTTTAACGTCTCCCCCACCCCCATCTCCCCGGGGGGGGGGGGGGGGGGAAGTCCCCCACCCCCCCTGGGGCTGCGCGTCGCCCCGCCGCAGCGTTGTTGTAGGTAAGGATTGTTAAAGTAATAGGAATAAAAGTATTCCAGAGTGGCTTCTACGATGGGAGAGTGCGGTAGATGATTTCCCACGGACTCATCGAGCGATCTCGTAATCGCCGAGTTTCAAGAGCAAGAGACACCATTCCCTGGCGGAATAAGACAGGCAGTGGTCGCGAGAGGGATCGCAAATGGTAATAAAATGCGGGGTATACTTTGGACTATCTTTTTCTAGAAAGGGATAGAGCTCGTGTCTGTGCAAGGAAGCTAGTACGGCATCATCCCCACTCGTTCCATTGTTGACCGGCACGGCGCCCAAACAAATCTCGCCCCAGTTGTGACTTGTTGCGGAGGAGGAGGAGGAAGGAGGAGGAAGAGGAGGAAGGGGTCTGTTGAACAGTACGGCTACGAAATTCAAAATCAAAAAGAGGGCGAAAATAAAATGTCTACACAGATTGACGTAAGGATGTTGATTGAAGCGGTCTACGCTAACGTTAACAGTTGCCATGTCGGAGGGAGAAGTTGAGTGACTGACGGTCTGGAAGCCACGTATATTTATATAAGTTCCCTCAGAATAAAGTATTCTAGAAATAAAAAAAATGAAAAAAGCAAAAAATTAATAGGGGAGAAGGCGAACGTACGTCTTCGTCGGGGACTATTCTTTTAGTAAAAGTATGACTCATCTTTGCAGAGTGAGGGGAGGGAGAGAAAAAACAGATAAAACAAAAAAAAGTTTTTGAGAAACAATACATTTTTCTTCCTCCTGGGCAAAACCTAAAGGTCCGGGGTTCGGGTTTTTGACGGTATCGTTAGTGGGTGCGAATACTACGTCGACGGCTGACTCCCCACGACCAATCAACGAGCAGTTTGTGGGAAAATGCAAATATTGGTTGCACGAAAATACTTTGCCGGGTCGAATCAGCGCGTCCTCCCAGGCCGAACCATCGAGCTCGCCGTAAGAGATGACGCGAGTCCGGCTTCCCAACGAGACGGAGGCGAACTTGTAATGCTTGTAGGCGTATTTGTCTAAGTCGCCGACGTATTTTCTAAGGCAGCAAACCCGAAAATCTTCGTCGAAAAGAGGTTTGATTTTATCATGTATTTCGACGATGCGGGGAGGCCAATTCTCCCTCCCGTCGTAGCGAGCGTAGGACCCGGAGTAAGGATAGGGCGACTCGAGCCATTCCGTTTCCTCAATGATGCTGTCCCGCAAATGACGAGCCTCTTCGTCACTAAACAGTTCCAAAACTTTAACGGTTTCGTCGTGCCTCAGTATGGAATAGCGGTAGGCAGGGTCCTCCCGTTCCTTCCCCTTGTTTATAGCCTTTCTCAGTCTAAGCCTAGGTGGAAGCGCGCGCTTCTTCCTGTATAAAATAGAAAAATCGAACAATTCACCTTTTTTGTTGGGGGGGGGAGATGAGTTATAGACTGGCCGCTTTTACTCCTGCTATTTCTTTTTTGAGTTCGTTAGTAGAGACAGTGCAGGGGCAAGGATCGAGATTTTTTACCGGGATTGGTATTTTTAATTTAAACACTATGTCGATGGCGGGAACTGTTCTGTGCTCGAAGTTGGGGGAAAAGTCGAAAAAACCGTCGCAGGAAAAAACTTCGCCCAGAAAAATCTCGGTTTTGTATATCCAACCTCTCCTTTTTTCTTATACACAATGGTGCGCGGTTTTCGTCCTAATGATAGAGCTACAAAAGTGGTCGATCTGTAGGCATGCATGTCTAAATGCTCGGCATACTTGGTAACGTGACAAAACTGAAAATCCTCCTTGAAAACATGTTTTAGCCCATTGTAGATTTTCTTAATATATTTAGGCCAGTTTTCTTTTCCAATGTAGCAGGCTTGAAGTCGCTGCCCGTCGCGAAAAGAATACGGGAATGGGACATTATCCTGCCATTCCGTGTTGTCATCAATAGTCTCGTAGATCCGACAAGCTTCTTCCGTATCAAATAGCTTGTAAACTTTAATGTAGCCATCTCCCCGCACCCTGTCGAACCATTTGGCTTTGGAAGTCATTAGGAAGGGGGGTGATTATAAACCGCTCTAAAACAAATAGAGAAAAAAGCAAATATAACCCCCTAGATCTCGCTTAAGACCACTCCTCTGAAAAAGATAAACAGAAGTGAAAAGAAGAAGTGGTAGAAGAGAGAAGGGGGGGGGATCTTTGTTTAGAGGAGGACTAGAGATGTCTAATACAGACTCGACATTACCTATTGCGAGCATCGCTCAATGAAAACAACTTGGGCGTCACGTTGCTACAGAAGTCATTTTCAGTATCCCCAAGGATACGAGATGAAATTTTCTTTGTTCATGAAACGTTTCGTAACAACAGCCTTGCAATACTTGGTTTGTGTCGTAGTTAGAATGTGGTTGTTTTTCCTCACGATCTTGTGTGGCTCCGTAATGGCAACATTCTGCCCCTTCTCCAAATTACGAATCATTCTGGAAAGTAGCTCAAAGTCTAATATCTGGCCGTTGCGGAAGCTGAGTGTAAACCCACGAATTTTAATAACTTGCTTCGTCCGTTCTTTAGTATAAACGAGATAACCGTAATTTTTGGCACCATTGCTGCAGAAATCGGTGATATAGGCGTCAGGACCGAATGATGCCAGGTCGTTGGTTAGACTGCCTAGACGTAGGTCGTTCTGCGGTGACGGTAAGGCCCTAAAATGTCGTATGGCCATTACGCTATCTGTATCGCAGTATAGCTGGCGTCCGGGTTCGTACTCCCTTAATATCTTGAGTAGGCGTAAACGGCCATAACACGTGATAAACGCTGAAAGGACTACGTTTACTGCCGCATTGCCTTCGCTCAAATTTGTATCAGGTCTGTACCTAACCAGCGCTAAATCGCCTTCACAGTCCACATCAGTAATCCTTTCTGTCGCATTCAGTACAAATTTGAAAAACTCCCCCGGCTCCTCGAAGTATTTCGTCGATATTTGGTCTTCTCGTTGCGCGACCTTGCCCGACAAACTATTTAAAAGTGCCTTCACTATGAGCCTGCCTCCAGGATTAACCCTAATACGGTCAGGGTTCAAGACAATCTTCTCATTTTGATACACTCGATCGATATAACTTTTTTTCTCTTCTTCCGTAATACAATCTTTGGGGTACCCTTCGCATTCGATCTTTTGAGCGTAGAATGATTGAATGTAGCCAGTAAACACCCCGCCAGCATTGTGTTCGAAATCGTACTGCTCGCTCTGTGGAAAGTGGTACACGCGCAGCAAGCGCACAATCTGATAACCATCCCTCACCGCTTGCTGTAACTCGGGGCTGACAAAAGTGCCTTCGAACGCTCTCTGTTCGTCATTGTGTTTGCACATGTAGTGTGGCGGTGGAGGGGGATCGTCCAAACAACTTCTGCACAGGGAAAAGAAGAGTTTCTTGTTGTGCTTGAGAGGAAGAGATGGAATAAATAATCGACGCGGAGCCAGTACAACAGCTCGGATGAGACCAAAATAAGCGTCAATGTTGGTGTTACCTCCAAACTCCGTAATGATCTGATGTAGACCTGTAGGGAACCGTTCAAAAAGCATGCAAGCTGGATAAAGGCTAGTAACGTCCTGGGCAACAATCTGTTCGTCCGGCCGAACGGAATGCAGGTGCTTAAAAGTGGAGACCCGCCCTCCGCAGTATGCCTCACGAGGTTGTAGAACAGCAGGTAGTGAGGGGAAAGACTTCACGAAAGCTGCTAATTCGGGTATTTCTTTCACATCTTTGTGCCATTCGCACTCCCATTTACAGATGTATTTCACTTGTAATATCTCCTCTAGAGCTTTTCGACGAATGATGTATTTTTCGTACGTGTCTTGAGCAGAAAGCTGACTAAATGGAAGTTTCTGAAGTCGGTTGGGCAGACAGGAGGGGCAAGCATGCGTCATGCAGCCTTGGAATTCGTACACGGTGTTGTCGGCGAGCTGAAACCATCCACCGACCATTTTCCATTTCCGAGTTTGCCTTCACCGCCATTACCCGCGTGTTGGATGAAAATATCGCGCTGAGTAGCTTCCCAAGTGAGCCACATAATGGCTTCCCTCGAATACTGCCTGGCAGGGTGATGACCGTACGACCCGATGCATGCGATGGTATTTTTGCGCAAGTATAACGTTCTGAACAGCGTCATGGCCAGTTGAGGGAGAGATATACAGGTATGTAGTGGTTCCATCAGTGGGCATATCTCTCGAATCAGCTCCCTGAATTTAACGCAACAAGCCATCAAAACAGCAACGTCATTGACACAGTAAGCAATCAATTCTTTCTTGAAATCGAAAACGACGTTGCTGTCTCTCTGCTGAGCGTGCCACTTTAACAATTCTTCTCTGCCAGTGGAAGAGAGGGCATCTGCGTCGTAATATTTCAAGTCTGGAATGGGGCCAACATACTTATAGTTGTTAGGCTCATTGGAATAATGAGGGAATGTTCCTTTTCGAACAGAAGCGTCCAAGCCCAAACTTGCTGGTAGTTTAGCTAGGCTTAGTGGCATGAATCTATAAGAGTCGATAAAACGCAGTCCTTCTATAGTCGCTGTCAAGATTTTATTTCCGCTGTAAATAATCGAGGATGGTTTAACACCTTTATCTAGCGCCCGACGCATGATTAAAACTAAATCAAAAGTCGAAGCTGAGTGAGCTACCACACATGCGTCAGCATCATTGCCGTGTGTTGTAAAAAGCCACTCACAAAATTCGTCCAAAGTAGCCTGTCCATTGTCGAAGATGACGATTTTTTCACCACATAACTCACAATTGTCGGAAGAAAAACACGCCTCGCAAGAGACGTTAACCACAGCGAGGTTCACTTCATGGAGGAAAAATTCTTTGTCCTTTTGGTCAAGCACCCGCTTGTTCTGCGTCGTTTCAAAGTCGTAAGCTATAATTCGAGCTGGTTTCTTGCGCGCTTTTGGCATTGGTAACGGCTGGATGTAGCAGCGGTGTTCAGGCAGGACCCATCGTTTACACACTTTACACCGTCTTTTTCCACAGTGATGGAATGTGTTTCGGTCGCCTTGATAAGTCAAAGAACAAACCTTGCATTTATGGAGAGACTTGCACACGGTTGTATTCTTAAAGGGGGGCTGGATGGAAAAATGTCTGTTGAAACAGGCGCTATTACGAAAAAGGCGGTTACAGATAGGACAGGAAGCAGCGGTTCAGGAAGCAGCGGTACTTAGAACTATGACAGCTGAGGCACCTAAATTTTTTACAGCTGTGACGATCTTTGTGACTGTAAGGTCGCATACATACATGGCAGAAGTAGCGTGAGTTAAATAGAAACCGGGGTTTGAGGACTCCGACGAAATGTGCGCTATGTAAAAATAAATAGATCCTCTTCTGAGCCGGTCGGCCCTCGTATACAATTTGACATTTAGTTCCTATCCTCTCGAATACCACGATCTGAAAACCGAGAGTCGACAAATAGTTTTGAAATTCATGCGTGTCAATTAAACTATAGCCATCCGGACGTAAAGCGACCGAAGCGGTCTCATGAAGGGCCATCCCGCATTGCTTTTGGAGTTGTTCGGAATTTCGTAATTTCTTGTACAGGGGGCGATCATCCCAGTGAGCCATACAAACCACCAAACTGCTAGATAAACAAAGATTGTTGCTGCCGTTCTTGATAAATATGATGGATTGGTGCTGTCCCGATTGAAGCCATAAGGACACATTTGTGCGCGCCTGTTTTTTCTTGGGAAACGTTCCAGAACCATCCGATGCATCAATAACTGTTACTTTAAGCTCCCATTTTGAGAAAATGTCTAAACTTTTTCCTGACTGGTTCAATTTCAACAGTAATGATAATAAATTCTCAATTAAAAAATGTTGCTTTTTAATAAATGGAAGAAAAAGACAATTTTCAAATCCGGCTCCGCAGAGAGTCACGCCCACCAAATCGTGAAGGCGAGTGGAAGCTAAAATTTGGGCGAAAATTTGGTCAAATACAATGTCCATGTACTGTAATGGGTCGAGTTTATATTGCGATAGATAGCGGGCAGTTACTGGTTTAATTTTCACTTTGTAAACTGACGATGTTGTTTTGAATTTTTTATTAATTTTCACTCTACTTTTTACGACGCTAAACAGGTCTGACTCCTCGCTCGAGCCCTCTCTCTCATCACCCCCTCCCCTCCCCCGTCCCTCTCCCCCTCCCCGTCCGCATTTTTTCCTCCCCCGCCCCATTGCTGATGCGGTGGCGATAAGCCAGCTGAGAAAGAAAAAAATAGAAAAAAGGAAGAAAAATTATAACTGTTTTGCACTCTAGGCTATAAAACACTTTCGTGAGGGGTGATTTAATGCTTACGTCTGTTAGGAAGGTTGTCAGCACTGGTAGAATGTACCGCTTCTTGGTCCTGTTGGTATTTTGTACTTTTTTTCTCGATTTTATTTCCTTCCATCGTTTCAATACCACTCAGTGGAGGGAATTCTGCGCAAAACTTAATTTTTTTCGTTTGATTCGATGTAAAGGCTTCCTTCCGCTTTTGTGAAGTAGCTTGGGTGATAGAGAAGACGGGAGAATGGACGTGCGTTAACTGCGTAGTAGAGTCATCAACACCACTCCTTGTGTTCATTATGATGCGGTGGAGAGCAGCGATTGTATCGCTTACTGGCGGTAGTAAATAATGAAATCGTAGAAAATCCAATTCATTGAGAACAATAGCGTCGCCTCTAGCCCTCAAAGAAATAATATCTTCGCTCACTAATTTACAATGCAACTCGCCAGCCTTCAAATCTCGTTGCTGCCCGGCCTCGCGATCGTATATTTTATTTATAAGTGACATCCATTCCTGTTGAGTAATCGTTACATTTTTGGACGGCTTGCCTATAACGATTTTTATGCCAGTTGCGTCAGGTGTTACACGCACCGTATTCAGGCCTGAGAGTGCAAAACAATTGGTAGCCATTAAGCTGTGAAAAGAGAGAGAGAAAATAAATGCATTTTAAAATTGGGAAGTGTTGAGTTTAGCAACAATTTCGTTAAGACTCTCCGTAATAGAATGTTGAGTTTAACAAGCCAGCAAGTTGGGCCTGATCAAGCACTATATTTCTACCGTCATCGCGGCAAAAAATCGCCGTGGTTTTGTAAAAATTTGAGTGACGATTCAAAATAAGATTAAGCCGTTTTCTAAATGACCACGAGTTTGTGAATGCAATATTACTTTCTTTGTTTAAGAAAATGGCGTTCAACACATCTCTTTGCTGAATAAGGATTCCCAAGCAATTGTATCGAAAGTAATGTCTATTTTCGATGGACTTAAGTCGCTAGATGGCACAATCATTTTCCGGACGTGAATATATGGCTTATCCATGAATGATGAAGCCTGAGCGAACACGTCGTTGCCTAAATAAATAATGCGTTGTTTTACGTCAACCTTTGGGTTTACGCTCGTCATTAGCTGCTTTACGTCTGCCATTGAGTTTGGTGAGAGGTGATATTTTCTAATAAAAGAGGGAAAAAAGTTAAAAACTTCAATAACATTGCGAGTGCTAAGCCCTAATACTTCACGTTCATTTAACATTACATGCTAAAAATCTCTTAATTATTGTGAGAAAAGGAAAAACGAGGGCTCTACAGGCTTGCTTATTTTAAAATATAGCAAGAAACGGGGAAAAACATCCGTACTTATTTTAGAATACAGCGCTAACGTACTAGGCCTAAATAAAAAAATATTAAACTTTGTAAATTTTAAAACTAAGAATGCCTTTTATTAAAAATGACTCGGTAACTTACGTTCAGTTGATGAGGTTGATCCGTGTCCCGGGCGAAAATGGTTGGCCGTACGAAGGTTGGGGGCCAGTATTTATACGGTTGGCCTGTACGTAGGAATTTATGCATCTGACCAATCAGATGCAAAATACGCTTTCCCACGCCTTTTACGGCGAGCCAACTGCCTAAAGCACAAATGCATGTTTTATTTTTTTATGATCGGTATGCATAATAATTCAGCTGGAATGCGTGGGAAAGCAGCTCGTAATTATCTACGTCCGGGAGGAAAGGTGAATATTAAAGAGCTTGCTGTCCTTATTTATTTTTTGTAAGATTTTGTACAGTCAATTTATTTTTATAACAGCAATACATTATGGAGTTAACCAATGAGAATGAGTGAAACGTAGTTCGTGACCATTTAGGAATGTACAGCCCTCAGGACAGTGAATTTTAATAAGCATGACCCTGAAGGTTTGGTGCGTACTTAGGTAAATTATGACAAGTAAAAAGGAAGCCGCTCGTAGCCTTAAGGCTAGAAAGAGGCGTATCCCTATGAACGTTCTTTTGTTTTTTTATCATTATTTAGCCTACGTCCCAGTGGAAGAAAGGAAAAATCTATTCAGTCCGTTTATTTTCAACTAAACGGCATGGATTACAGCCCTGCGTCGCCAAGCAAGCTCGGTTCGGACGTGGAGTCGAATTCTAGAAACAGCCAAATTGATAGCGTTGCCAGCCTTAGCCCATCGTCGAGAGGAAGGAGCGAGTTAGATACAACTTCGGAAATTGACGATATTGCCAGCCTTGGCCCATCGATTTCGTCGGAAGAGAGCAACGAGTCCAATGCTACTTCACGAGTTGATGTTGTGCCCAGCCTTTGCCCCCAACCCGATATTGTTGCGAGAGAATGGCGAAATAGATTCAAATGATGGATCGCAAACTGGTACGCAGGGGCGGACTGGCAGCAACTTGGCCCATCGGCCCGGCCCCAAAAAATGGCCCCCTATATTCCAAGTTTCACAAAACAAAATGTCTTCAAACACAAAAATTGTCCAATGTTCTGCAGCAAATAACTATATTTTTCTGACTTTTTTCTAGCTTCACAAATAAAAATTGTTATTTACTAATAAAAGAAAATATGTGGTTTCCCACGTGGCCCGAAGCCTTTTTACACATAATTTTTAAGTAAATGATTTATTCGTATTTTGTTCATTTAAAAAGTTCTACCGGATGTACAATAGTCGAAATGGTTTATCAGTTGTAGCTCGTATAAATGGTTCTTAATCAACTTTTTTCCTTTACGCATCACCAAGGCGGCAACACTAAACGTCAAAACAGTCATGCATGCATGCATATCATTTTTACAAATTTCACGTTCTTTCTGCAGCTGTTTTTTTTTTTTTTTTTTAGAAGTAGCATACACCGTATGCATTTTGCTTTGAGTCAGGGCTAACGACAAAAACTATAAAAAAAAAAAAAGGAAGTAGTGTTGTTATATTATGTATTAGTAAAATCCTTGTATAAATTGAGAGGCCTGACTAACGACTATGCGGGGTAATTCGAAAAGTTTGGCGTACCCCGTGTCGTGTCACAAAAAAATACTGACCAAACTGGAAGAAAATGACTTTTTTGAACCTCAAAATGACACTTTCAACAGTCAACATTCTGAAAAGAGCTTCAGCTTCTCAGACCCCCATGATATGAGTGTTTACAAGGTTTTGAAGCTATTAGTACCAATATTGCAAGCATAGTTTGCAGAGGTGGACTGGCAGCCAAAAGACGCAGATCCCAGATCTGCAAGAGTACACTATTCCAGGGTTGGAGGGGGGATGTCGCTATGGCTCCACAAAACTTAGATAGAAGGTCTGGGGGAGCGTTGGGAGGTCCCCTCATGGGGTCCGGGGCGGAAGTTGAAGCATTTTACGCTATTTTAGTACCTGTTTCTGGACTCAAGCGAGCACTAAAATAGCGTTAACAGAGCAAATTTGGTGATTTTTCTTAGTCGTTCATCAGGATGGCAGGTTTCGTAAAAACTTAATTGTGACCACATTTATTTTAGAGATTTTCTTTCCGAATTAAATTAAACTAAGTTCAGTTTATAATTATATAAACAATCCCACAGCTAGTCATTGACGATTGGGGGTTGGCATTTTGTACTTTTTGGTACAATGAATGACGATGAACTGCTATGTTCAAGTATATATGGGCAGTAGGAGTGGGGCCAGCTGTCGGATGCAAAAAAAAAAGAAAAAAATTAATGGACTATCAAAAGGTGAAAAATCGAGAAATCTTTTACTCAGTTTTATTCCAAACTACTAGGCCTAGAGGTATTATGCCAAAAACGTCCACATTTTAAAGCCACAACATGCTCCAGTTTTCAAAATTAGGAGCATCGAAAGATGAAAAAATGGCGAAACCATTTACTCAGTTTTGGGAGTTGGAGAAAAGGTTCCACATTTGAAATCGACAAGCTCCCTTTTCATTTTTTTTCTCCCTTGATTGATCCTTGGAGGGATAATCGTTGTGCTGCTTGCTAGCTCGCTAACCAGACTATTGTTTATGAAACAATGATTATCTCCCCCCCCCCCCTCTCCCAAGCCCACCCTCATTTTCGCATAAAAAAAATTTTAATAACAAAAGGGCAAAACGTTTTCCTAACAAAAAGGGAGGAGTAATTTTAGTTACTACCATAAAACGTAAAAAAAAAAAACTTGACTCAAGTGGCCCCCAAGCCAGTTGGCCCACTGGCCAATGGCCGTTGGGGCACTATTGCCAGTCCGCCCCTGCTGGTACGGAAGTAGACCTACCCACCCCGGATTTGACAAAAAGCAGCCCTAACCCTTCGATTTCGGCACAAGCTGAAGCCGTACCCAGCACTAGTACTGGGATTATTACATCGCGAAAATGGAAGAAGCATTCTCGTAAAGGTAAGAGAAACAAATGGCATTCGATTGTCAAAACTAAGAAGCAGACACCTCGCTCTACAATTGCGCTCTGCGCTCGGGACTCAACGTCAACAACAATTGTTTGAACAATACTACAAGATTGTTGGTTGCTACCCTCCGCCAGACAACTTGAATGAAAATGGTGATGTCCCAGCAGCGGAAAGACCTATTAGAAACGTACCTCCAACAGTGAGAATGGAGGAAGTTTTTAAAAATCCCGTCTTTCCGAACGGGATGACGGAAACTAGGCTACAAGAACTAATACTAAGCACCGTGCGAATGCGCCGCGCCTGGTTCATCAGTATGTTATTAATGCAACATACTTATCTTCACAGCCTAGAATGTGAAATTGGGTTGCTACATCATATTCGTGGGTGGAATCATCACGATACTGAGCATTGCAATGCCATTGCCGAAGGTATTTTTAAAGAGTTGTAAAACAATCCTTTAAACAATATTCAACGTGACGGGCCCAACGATATAGCTTTAATGAATCTAAACGTAATTTGAAAGACTTAGGCTACCTGCCCCATCCTCTCTTTTTATTTTTAACTACCCTTTAGCTTCGTTGATAAAAAGTCCTACCTTTATCTTTTGTTTATTAAAATTCTTCCATTTTCTCTCTTCCATAATTTTAAGTTAGACTGTAAGTTAGCTTTTACTCGTAATATATATTTTTGAGTTAGACTGTAAGTTAGTTTTTACTCGTAATATATATTTTTTTGAGTCATTTGACTCGTCTCTGATTCATTTTTAATAATAGAATCTACATTAAAAAGCGTTATAGTTATCAACAGATTGTCTTTCCTTATAGACAATTTTGTTTGACAACAATTGGACGCAACAAAATATCTTTAAAACTATAGTCAAGCGCTCGCTCCATGCCTCTCTTTCCCTCCTCCAGCACAGGCACACGTCGCGCGCACAACTCGTCATGTTAGCTCGCTCAGCATTGAAAATCTGTTACGTCGCGCTCAACATTGGAGAGCGTTAGCCCAATACTAATCTGCACACAACAACGCCATGCTAGGCTCCCCTCAGCATTGAAATCTGTTACGGAGGAAATTTGAAACCTTCAAACTCGAATTGCATTGGAACTGTTACAGACTGAAATCTCAAATAGCATTGAATTAGTTACGGAAGAGGTTTGTGTACCCGAGTATAGCATTGTTTCTGTTAGGAACCGTACTACAATCCTGTACCAGGAGCGCATTATATACACGTCCTTTAGGACGTCGTTTAGGACGTCTCTTATATTTATGCTACCCCTGCCTGTACTAACCCTCTGGAATAGTACCCTACACTACTTTTGTTCGCCCGAAGATGTTTGGCCTGTCAGTCTGCTGTTGGCAAACTGCGTGCATGCTGCTACTCTTCTACTATGCGTGTTTAGTATGACCTCTTCTACCTTGTCTGAAAGTCAGGGCATTTTTTAAGGAATATGAAGTGGTGCTCCAAAAGTAAGAAAAAGGCATTATTGAGGCCGCAGGGCAGACAGAAATGGAGGGGAGGTGTCTTAATACATTTTTGCACTCAAATTCTCAGAAATTTTACGTTTCAAATTTGCTTAATATACTTAGGGGGCTTTGATTGGAATGAGTATAACACGCAGTGATGTCAGTGAATGATCATGAATGTGCCGTTGCCATTGCCAACCTGATTTTTCAGTTCTAATGTTTCAACTATTTTGGGTTGGAGGAATATGGAATTTATGACTTGCACATATTCATTTCATCATAATTTTAATTTTTATCGTAATGGTATTTTTAAAATGAAAAATAAGTTTCAACTTTGAGGAAAAGGCCTGGTGCTCCACTGCTCCAAGATGCTAACTGGTGCTCCAATCATGAAGGCTGGTGCTCCACTCGGAGCAGCAGTTACTATGTTAAGAAATGCCCTGCTGAAAGTATTGATTTTGTAGATATTTTAAAGAGTTTGGGATCTGGTTTTCTATGTGGATCATCTAACTTTAA
>JAHWFP010174867.1:0-17779 GCA_023313725.1 Lithobius niger
TTTTTTCCGAATTTGTTTACCTTGGAGGGGGTCGAAGCCCCCTCGGCTCCTCCCTTGGATCCACCCTTGTCCGTAAACAGTGAAATTCTGTTTGACAAGGCGTCAGACAGTGCACTTAATTTAGGAAAAATTACAAAAATACGTGGAAACAACAAAAAAAAAAGTCTCTTAGATTAAGTATACATATTCCTCAGCTTCAAAAGGTCAGAGATTCCCTCCCCTACACCCCCCCCCCCCCTTGGGCTCCGAGACTGTCAGACATATGCAAAAGCCAGGCCTAGTCCGACTCCGGTCAGCCGAACTTCCCTCAGTTTCACACAACACACAAAGTTAAATTTTCCAACCGCATAACGAATTCTTCACTATAGAAACAACATAGCAGCAGACCTTAAACAAACAAGACAAGATTTAGATTAGGGGTTTGGATAACATTTCTGTAATGTGTGGTGCAGTGGCAACCCGGACCACTGCACTGTGACTGAGGTTGGCGCTAATGACCAAGTTGTCGACGCGCCCTTAAGCCTCAATCCCCCCCCCCCCCCCTTAAACAAAGTGGCAGACAGCCGTGGTGGTTCTGTAGTTGACATGGCCGCTCTGTCACGATTTTTTTTTCCATCTCCCGTTACTTACATCCTCGAATCCGTATTTGAATTTTTTTAACGTTTTTTTCGTGTGTTTATCTACCGAAACGACATCAAAAATAAAGGTGGGGGGGGGTCGGGGGCGAAGGCAAATGCCCCAAGCGTCCTATTGCGCCGATGCCGCTCTCCCTACGCGTAAATGGCCCTCCAATTGCCCAGATCAATAGTAGGATACATCACCATAATAAGGCATGCACCCACGGACACTCATTTATACGTATAGCGTGCCTCATTCAACCCCAATTTTTTTTTTTATTGAAAACATGAGGCGTCACATATCGTCGTCGTCCATAGATTTGCCGGTACTGGTGGGTTTCCGCTTCCGGTGTTGCTAGGCTTCAAAATGTTAGTTAGAAACTAATTTATAGCGCCGTAACTGTATTCGGGGCAAGCTCGTGCAAACATATTATAATACAGAAAAGGAGAGAAAGAAAATATTACAGAAAATACCAAACAGGATACGCAAACAATCAATATGCATGAAGGCAAACTACAATTATGAGTTTAGACCGAGCGAGCATATTAGTTTTGTCATAACCGCCAACAACACGCAAAGCTTCCGGCCACAATTCAGTCATCGCCGCAGTCGGAGGGCCGTCACTGGATAGCACCATTCAAAACCAGTTTTCACTACTCAGAACTTTGCCCAACTTCAGCTCTCTGTCCAACTGCAGCGCTTTCTGGTCCCCTCGATCGGGATTGATGTGCCTTGTTCTCTCCGACGTCTTTCCAGCTCTAGGTCTAAGATTGCTCGCTGCTTGGCAAGCATATTAAAGGTACCGTCCAGAAATGGCACTCGACTTGTTGCTGCAGGCGCCGGGAAGAGTTGGTGTTAGTGAAACACGTAAGACATTTATTCACTTTGAAAGGCTTCAGAATTTTTGTTCCCTCCCGCACCTACTCAGAGACAAAAAAGAATTTATAAAACAGCTGACATAAATAATGTACAAAGGCATTTCTCTACATAAAACCCGCTACATAAGAGGGGTTTCTCCTCTTATGTCGGTTTATTTTCATGCAGCTCTACGTGGTGGTAATCTTGACAAGCAATGCAAGCCTCATATTTTGTAGCAACGAACCGGAAAGGACAAGAAAACAATATTATTTACAACAGTGAAAAAAAAATTCACAAACAGTACACTTAACAAAGAAGAGATAAAATAAAAAAAAAATAACTTTAAGAAATCACACACTTGATTGCACAAGTTCAAGAAATGGTTCCGTACATGTGACATGCGAATCTACTGCCCGAATCGCTGTATTTATGCGACTCCGAATAATAGATTCCCGCGCAGGGATTACGCAATAACAACGGGTCGTGCACAAGAGACAGCGCATTGGTTAAGCAATTGGGTACTATTTAGCTTAGCAACTGGCCCTCAGCCTCTAGCTGGGGTGTAGCTATTGGTCGAGATCCGGGTTTGCCACACACAATAGCAAGGAGGAACTAGGAAGTGTTTGACCACCCAGTAGCCTCTTGTATCGCATATAATGGCCTGTTACATCTCCTCTCCCCTAAGTTTATGATTAAGATAGCGAGGACCAACCTAGTAAGTAGCCTAGTACTCACCATCACCTAACTTACCGTAGGATTGAAAAGTTAGAGTCATAACATTATTCATGGGCACAGTGTTTGTACCTTAACTTTCAAGAACATGTAATTTTCTAATCAAATTTCCAAGTCACTATCATGATGCGCCTATACCAAGCCTTTTTCCACAGCCAGCTTGATTATGCTTTCATGTTTTATAAGTTCAGATTTTACACCGTTTGCACCAAAGTACCTGCGTTTGGCGAGTGGAGCTTATCGGATATCTCCAGTGGTCAGCCTGTTTGCTGAAGCATCAGAGCTGCCTTTGGCAATGGGGGGGGGGGGGGGAGATTGGGGACTACTGGCGCGTCGACAGCTAGGTCATTAGTGTCAACCTCAGTCACAGTGCAGTGGTCCGAGTTGCCAATGCGTCACGCATTACAGAGAGGTTAAACAAATCCGAATTCTAGATCGTGATCATACACCTGTACGTCCTGCAAAAAGTAAAAAATTCCGGAATAGAGGACAGACTTATCTCCCCATTGATGCGCTATGTCTCGGAATGGAAATGGCGACGAATACCATCAAGATGGTGACAATCAACAAGCAAGTGACGGACCATAAGTGGCCTTCGACACCAGTGACATTCAGGAGCGATAACCCCCCTCCCCTCAAAAGGAGGCAATGATTAAGCAAATACCACCTCTTCCCGGTGACTATGGCGACAAACCGAGTGCCGAGTGCCTTTAATAACGTATTGCTATCTAATTGTTTGTTCTACAAGGATTGCCAAGCAGCGAGCAACCTCAGGCGGGTGTTATTTAAATTATTGTGATTACTGAGGGGTGCTATTTAAATTATTGTGGTTTTTGACTGGTGCTATTTAATTTATTGCAGTTTCTGAGGAGTGCTATTTAAATTATTGTGGTTTCTGAGGGGTGATATTTACATTATTACGGTTTCTGAGGGGTGCTATTTAAATTATTGCGGGTTTTGAGGGGTGCTAACTAGTATTAACTCAGTAGGAAGCCCGACTGCGAAGCGTGAAAGACTCAATGAGGAAAACTAAATCGACTTTTTCAACTGTATAAATGCTTTGATGCGACTTTTTTTTTTAATATTTAATAATTTTGTGCAAGTACGAGCACAGCTGAAATGTCATTTGAAAGTTGATTCGTGAGCAATGAGGAAAACACTAAAAGAAAATTAATGTGTCCTGGGGGTTTAAAAGACAAAATAGGAAATGATTTCTTTGTACAAATTTGTAAAAAGGTAATTATATACACGTGGTGATCAGTGAGCGTAAAATTTAATAATTTACGGTTTTTTTTCATTTTAAAATTTGTCGTCTTTAAAATCTGTCTATGATGTAAGAGCGGAATTGTAGCAATTGAGACTGCCCAAAGTTTAAAAATGGTCGATAACGATGCTCTTTTTGAGTTCATATCTTTTCTTTTGATGAGTTGGTCACGTGTAAAAACGGTTGTTGAGACTTCCCAAACTTAAATAAGCGGCAGCAGCGATTAACCGTAACCGGTCTTCTGTACACTTCCGCCACTTTTGAGGCCACCACCGCTCAAACTTCCGGTTGTTTTTTTATTCTTTCTAACTAATTTTTGGACGCTGAATGTAACGGTGAAAACCGTTTGTCTTTCTCTGCTACTGTTCCGTAGATCTGCTTCTTGTTGGCTACTTCCAGCCACTTATGGGCCACTTCCGCTTCATACGTTCGGCTTGTTTTGGATTTAAGTAGAATAGAATTTAAGTTTAAATGGTAATTATTAGAAAATGTATGCTTTAAATGAGTCGGGATGCAGCTCACGCTTGCATGGGTTAAATCTGGGTTGGTGTTAAGTTTGGGTTAGGGTTAGGGGAAATATTCCAAATAAAAGGCCTAAAAAGGTATCCGAATATGGCGATTGATGCTGAAGTGGGGTCGGTTGGGAAGATCAAGAGGGAAGTAAAGTTAAAAGCTGAAAATTCACGCCAAACATTCGTCCAGCACGTGGGTTTACAATAGATTGCCTGCAAAACGTTAAACGTAACAGTATTTCATTGTTGATAATCAAATACAAAGTCTTCGTCTTGAGTATTGCAATAATTGTTGCGATCTGGAGATATACTCGGGTGTCCGTATCGGCAGCTCGATATCAGCAATCGGCAGACGTAAATAAACTCTCAACACTGGTACACCATTGTGGAGTTATGTAAACAGGCGACGAACGGACGGACAGACGAACAAAGTCGTTGCCACACTCTTTTCAGGCGTTTCATCTATCCTGATGTCACTATGCTGATTGTGTTCTTTGCCGTTTCTATCTTCTGCGAGACTTAGGACGTCAATTGGGCAATGAGTCTGTCCTCCTGTCCGAACTTTAATGTTTGCTGGTGGTACGGATGAATGATAAGATGTAGATTTGGGGATTTGGGATCTCTGTAATGCGGCACAGTGGCACCCCGAACCACTGCACTGTGATTGAGGTTGCGGTAATGACCTAGCTATCGATGTGCCATGAAGCCTTAATCCTCCCCTCAACGACCCATTTCGACCTATTGACCCAATGACACAATCTCACCCACTGACCCAATTTGAACCACTGCAAACCACACAGTCGTTCATCCACATAGTCGATCAACCCACACAGTCAAAACATCACTGTAACCCATTCACTGCTCAATGGATTAGAACATTCAATTGAAATGAATTACTGCTCAATGGATTAGAACATTTAATTGAAATGGCTCACTGCTCAATGGATTAGAACATTCAATTGAAATGGATCACTGCTCAATGGCTTAGAACATTCAAGTGAAAAATCAACTTACATACGCTGTTAATTGTATCTTTGTCCACCTACATCCATCACCTAACATGAAACTAAAAAGGGACAAGTACTTGCTAGCATTTGCAGGTGGGGACTTGGTACGTACAAAAAGTAGAATGAGATGAAAAAACCGAACCATAAGATCGAAATGCTTAGGACCTGTGCGTTTTTTTCTCTTGGGGAAATGGAGTGTGGGGCATATGCACCAGTAGTGAAGTTATGTACCTTACCATAGACACTACAAATGGTTCACGTAAGTTCACTTCTGGTGTTTGACAGTATACTTTCTGCTCCGTATTTTAGAAACCAGATGCAGCAAAAGTCAGTGGGTCATTTTGGTTCAGTTTGGGTCGTGGGTCAAAATTGGGTCAAGATCTCTGACCCATTACCCAGTGACTCTTTCACCCATCCCATATCTGTGCCCCTATACGGATCAATATAAAAAGAGCTCTAATGCATTCTTATGATTAGAAGCAGAATGCCAGGATACCCGTATCCACATCAGTAGAAACAGAATTGAAGGATGCCCTTAAATACATCGATAGAAGCAGGATTCCATGATACCCATATCCACATCAATAGAAACAGAATTGAAGGATGCCCTTAACTACATCGATAGAAGCAGGACACCAGGATACCCGTATCCACATCAAAAACAGAATTGAAGGATGCCCATAAATACATCGATAGAAGCAGGATTCCAGGATAGGTACAGAAGCAGACACAAGATTCCATGATGCTCTTGTAAACATAACAAGGAAGCTTTAAACCCTTAAAAAAATAAAGAAAACAGGATTCCAGTGTGCTCTCATACACCAGAATAGAAGAAGGGTTCTAGGATACCGTTATACACACCAACAGAAGCAGGAATTTAGTATGTCCTTAAACACGTCAATAGGAACACAGTTCCACGATGCCCGTATGCACATCAACAGTACCAGGATTTCAGGATGCCATTAGAAACAGAAATAGGCTGCCTGCCAGGGTTTCCTTAGACAGTAGACATAACAATAGAAACATGTAAATAGGATGTTGATATGGAGATTTCTTTTTTAGCGCTGTTCTCTTAGCTTTTTTAGCTGAGCTTTTTGGTGGCGTTTAGTCAAGGCTGGCTATTAGTTATTGCCGGATCCTTCCCAGACCTACTGATCCTGCGGCAATAGTTTATTATTATTATTAATATTTATTATAGAAGCTTTTGGACACATCAGTAGAAACATATAACAGGATGCAAATTATACACATCAACTGAAATAGGATTTCGTGATGCCCTTCACATCAACACAATGGAGAGGGAAAAAACGGAAATGACATTATTATATTATATTATATTGAGTCTTCAGAAATTTTAACTGTAGGACAACAAACGTCACAGAAGGCTCGTTTTGGCAAGAAAGCCGTTAGTGTTAGAAGTGAGGTAGGTCTTCTTGGTAGTATCAGACAACAGACAATTAAACACTGTTTCTGTGTTTGCTAGTAGAGAGAAAAATAGCAACATTAGAAATGCAGAGCTTGCTACTAAAACTTTAAAATTAAGACAAGTAAAAAAAATAACTCACTGAAAATTCAAAAAAGATCAAAGGTAATGTCAGTTACTTAGTTGCTTCGTTAGTCGTTAATGCTAGGGTCGCCATCTAGTAGCAACTTAATATTTGTTGTTGAAGGCTGTTGCAGGTGCTGTGCTTGTCAAGGGCATCAAAGGGCAAGGGCATCGACTTTTATTTGCGTGTACTACCTTTGGATCACCTATACATCAAATGGAAACAAAAGGAACGGTGGGAACACATTACGTAAGTTCGATATGACAATTTCATCACAGCATCTCCACAAGACGTTTCGATAGACGCCATGTTTAGCTTGGAACGTGAGGAAATTATTGGCGACAGACTCAGGGAGCTGCTAGTTCGAGCTCCAGAGCCGATTGAGGTAACTCAAGCATAGCCAGCTAAGTAACAGCATTTACCGTACACTTGAGCACCCACTGCCATGGGGCTAACTCAGCATCTGGAACTCGAACTAGTAGTTCCATTTTTCGCCAATAATTTCGGCATGTTCCAAGCTAAAAATGGCAACTATCGAAGCGTCCTGTGGTGAGGCGGTAATACAATTGTTGCATCCAGTTGTTGTTTCCAGTTGTGTACATGATCCATACGTAATATACCGTAAATCCTCTATTTGTAACCCAGGCTACCGGTGAAATATCAAGCTATTTTGACCCGACTACAATTTTTAGAGACTGGTGAGAGATGGATACAGGCTACTACAAAATTTAGAAAAGAAATTTAAAGTATCAATGCACGTAGAACATGTGCCTGACATTAAAAACGGTGAATAATACCACAGATTTTGCTATTACTGGTCAATAAACCGAAACGGGACGGTAACTATATTAAGAATAAGAATTTTTTCAAAATAATGCCGTTTTGAAAACATTGACCCGGCCAAACTAGAGACTAGCTTCGCAATTACTAAAATACCCGGCTACAATTGAGGACCCGACCACACAAGATCTTTTATCGTAAAAATCGTGGTCAAAATCATGTAATTGCCCTTAAGGCTTGTTCCAGCTTGCTTGTCTTCACGTAGTCCTGGTTTTACTTTACTGACTGAAACAAAACCATACCACCACAAAGGAACCCCAACATTCAATATAAGGGGAGTAAACACCTTTAAGCAAGTGGTAAAGTTATAGAATGACTTTCATATTCACAACTCTTTTTTTTTTTTTTTTTGTTTCACTCTCGCTCTCGTCTGTTTGGTTTCTTGCAAAAGGTACAGCGTGAAACCGCAGAAATTGTGGCTGGCAAGGCGCCGCAGCAATAAATCATTCCGTTCGTGTTGGACGGGGTTGGGTCGACAGAATAATGAAATAACTGTTTGTAGCCATGTTTATCGGACTAACGGATGTATTTCGGCTTAAAACCCACAGAGGGAGAAAGGGAAAAAAAGTGTAACGCGGGTCGTTAGACCGTGAAACGCAATATGACTCACATATCCATCTGTTCAATATTGATAAAAATTTGAAAAATGGATGTTTGCCACTGCAGTCTAGCTCGTTTCACTGCTGCCAATACGATACACAAACGAAACGCACATACACTCAAACACACTTTGCGCCATTTGTCGGTCGGTGTCGAGTAGTTCCTTGTTAGTTAGTTACACTCACAGCCAGCTCTTCTCTTTTTCTTGTCCTTGGCGTTTAGATCTGGAACTGACCCATGGGTCGTTGGTTCAGTGGGTCAAATGGGTCACATTTTTATCCCGGGTCAAGTGGGCCGTGCGTCAAGACTGTTCACCACCGACCCACGGTAATCTTACGATAATCAGTACTTCTACTATACCGTAACTCTTTAAACATTTTTCTTACTCTTTAAAAAATTCTCCCGAAAGGCTGAAAAACCCCCCAAAAAACCGGGGAGGGTGGTGGGACAGAAATGCTTCTTTTGCATTTATGTTATTCTTAATAAATGAAAAGCTTTAATTAGAAGGTTTCCCAAATATCTTAGAAAAAAATGCAAAATTTGCTTACTGTATTTATTTTTTCATAGCATGAGATGGGTCATGGACGATGGGTCACATTTTGTTATTTGTCGGGTGGTCAACTGGTCGAGGGTCAGGTGGATCACGGGTCGGAAAAAAGTCACCCACTTCCATCTCTGCTTGGCGTCCGATTTCCTTTTCCCAAGTGTATGGGCGAAGGGAGAGATCTAACGAAGTCAAAATCTTGTTGCGGGGATGGGATAGGGGGAGGAAGAGAAGATTTAATAGTTTGGTCCCGCCTCTGTCCCGCGTTATTTCCGACACAGTCCGATTTTCCCGACTCAGCCTTTGAGTGGGGGGGGGGGGGGGGGAAGAAGGACCATATTTTTGGCCCTATATGAAGGCCACCCTGACTCGATGTTACACTTACCATGTTACGCGCTCAGGTAAATCTAAACTCTTAATCTATGCGTGTTGCGTGAGGGCGGTGTTGAATACATGGTTTGCAACACTGGTTTCGTGCGGTAGCTCACGTTTGTCCGAATTAAGTTTCTTTGAATTGCTGCACACGCTGGTTAGCAAACGCTAATTGTAGTTCGCTCCGCTCACTCAATCAGCGCATCGTGACTCAACCCCCCCCCCCCCCTTTCCCATTGCTAAAGATTCCCTCTTTTTATGATCCGTTCCATTATATTCGTTATATTCGTGCGGGCGGAAATATCAGTTCATCATGCGACTCAAATCACACACCCGCCTCCCACCCCACGGCTAAGTCTGTTGCAGCGGGTTGCATCCAATGAATTTATTTGTTTTTCAAGTCGTTTCCAACCAGTTGCGCACCCAGGAAGTTTTTTTAGGGGGAAGGGACAGCAACAAATTGCGTTTCAGAATGGGGAAAGAGAATGCAGCTAAGGGGTCAAGGAACCTTGTGAGGAGAAGGGGTGCTTAACGGCGGAAAACCCTGTTAAGCAACTCGTCTCACTTTCAGCAATATTAGTACCTTTGAAAACGTTTAAAAAGCCAATTTTCAGAAAGAAGACGGAATGTACCTTAAGCTATTTCCAGGAATATAGGTGAAAATAAAACATTACAATACAATACAAGCATTACAATAAAAATGTAAATCTTTGCATTTTACGGTTTGCACTGTGGGTAATAGCATTGCATCTCTCTCTCTATTATTTTACTAGCTTAAGCAACTTTTCACGGCTAGAGTGGTAGGGGGGGGGGATAAAAAATAAAACATGGAAACAAATACGAAGGCCTATTCACGCAAGTAAAATATCAGTTTTGCCTCGCCATAACCGTGAAATAAAAAATAAAAAAGATAATTGACAATATTCCTCGACTCGAATTGCAATCAGACTGTCTCGACTTCGTCAGGTCTAGACGAGCCGAAGATCGAGAATAAGTCGAGATTATCTCGACTCGACGGCAACACTACAAGCAAATTCTGGCAACGTCACCTCATTGAAATTTGTAATCAAGAACCACACTAGTGGTCCGCTCGCCAAGTTCAATTGTCAGACTTCTTTGTAAGAAAGTCATTGTTCAATTCCTGCACTGTTGCATGGCGGGCACTGGCTTTGATCAGAAACCAGCGCTGAGCGGTGTTTTCACGATGGTGAGGACAACCACTTAGGCGGCGAAACACCTTAAAAATTATTGAAAATGGGCAGGCTTTGTGCCGTGACAAGCAATAGTTGTATTTGAATCAAGTGCGTAATCTGTTTCAATGTGATAATGCTTGACGATCGTTGATTTCAGCTCACTACTGTGTACTGACTACTAATGGCTACTGACTAATTCCGCTCATATAAAATAATTTATGCAACAGATATGAATAAAATTTGGTAATCAACACCCTTTGAACTCCAATAGATGCCTTTTATGGGTTGACAATTGGGGAGGCATTAACTCAAAAGATTGCAATCATTTATAGTGCTGTTTTTCTGTATGTTGAGAAAAAGCCATTGTGATCAAAATAATCATCACTCTTTATTTATTTATTTATTTACTGGTACTAACCTGGGCTAAAGCCATTATGCTATGCACCCTTTCTACTGTAACGCTACTTACTCTACTCGCCCGACACTCGACCACAACCCGACCAGAGGCCCGAGACACAGCCCGTAACACTCGAACCCGAGAAAACAGTATACCGTCTAACAGTCAAACTAGGTTAATACATAAGCAGGTGGAAGACGGACCTCTAAAATGCCAAGAACGCCCTTGCATTCCACATACAAAAAGAACAGGCGAATCACCACCACTCATGGGGCCCCGACCGACGCGGAACTACATGCACATACTAGGCCCGCCAGACCCCTACTGTTATCCCACATTACACTGCCTTCTGGGGCACACAGTGGGCTCTGCATAGGCACAACATTCATACAGGCATCCTGCGCAACATCACCAGAAAAAAACAGTATCTCTGCTGCACCCATCCTGACTATCCGAGCCAGTACACTCACCGATTCCAGGAAAACACCCAGCTCGGTTCGAACTGGCTAGCGGCTGAGGAGCTCCAACTTGGGGCACTGCACTTTCCACCAAAACATCTGGACCACTTCCAGACCCAACTGCCAACGTATCCTCTGTTGCTGATGAACTAACCCCCTGGTCCATGACGGTAGTTGGGTACACTCGGGAGCACAAAGGACCACTTGCACTTTCACCACAGTGCATTCGCACTTTAAACATGGGGGCGCTTCTAGTTTCTTTTTGCTGCTGCTGCAACCAACCATTGAACTCACCAGCGTGACCTCCTTCTGCTGGAACGCCCAAAGAACTCTGAAAGTTCTCGACAACACTACTAATGGCTACTGACTAATTCCGGAGGCACTTGGCTGGCCCATGATCTCACTGCCATCCACTGGAGGGGCTGGACGGGCTGAAACTGGGACAGCATTCAACCGAGTGGCACGATCCCTAACATGAGCACACGGGACATGCTAGGGGAATGCAGCGTTACACTGGGCACAGTAGACGTTTGGGCAGTGCGAACGGACGTGCCCATAAGTTCCACAGCATAGACACCTGGGGGCACAGTCAGGGATGAACAGAAGGGATGGAACCCCATTCACATCTAACATGTTAGGAACATCGTCCAGACGGATCCTTGTTCCTAGATGCAAAACCACAATTCTTACACCAGTATGACAATGAGTGACACCATCGAGATTATGATACTCATGCTAGTGGCTCACTAGATCCCCTTACTCAGACAGAGCACGCTCAATGTCTTCCGGTGACATAGCCAGCGGCAGCCAGTGAAGCCTAATTCTGACGAGGCAATCGTGGAGGTCAAAAATTTTAGCAGTGAAGCCATTCAGATAAAGGGTTTCCTCAAAAACTCCTCGCCGCTTAGCTTCATCATTAGAGAAGCTTACTTCGAATACATTGTTGGCCCATAGCCAACCAGTTCCGCTGACGTGGCATAAGTCAATTAGGTCTGCAAGAGCGTCACGAATGTGCGACATCAGAAATGGCTTCCCAACATGGTCAGCAATGATCACAACTGAGGACTGCACGTAAAAGTTTGAAAGGCCACCCTTGTATAAACGCTTAACCCATGACAGACCTCTGTTTTTCAAACCCAAGGAGTAGTTGAAAGAACTGTAATCCTCTTTCCCAAGACCATCTGAATGTTTCTCTTGGCGACTAGTCACAATTTTCGAATAGGTCTGAGTTAGATGTGTTTCCACTGGACTGGCTTGACTACTACGAACATAAACACCATCTTCAACATGATCCATGGCATCCATGCCGAAATTCACAACAGTGGGCTGGCTGGAACCATTGTTGTTGTTGCCACTATTGTCCTGACTATTGTTGCCCTGATCATTGTTACGACCACAGACAACATTCACTTTACCACCATCGATGATGCCAAACACATTTAAATCCAACTCTGCAACCCCGCGCTGGCTGGCAAATCCCACCGACTTGCAGTACACTTCATGCTGGACCACACCTTCTTCCACATTCTGCTCGATTAGCAGTCTGGCTGTACAAAGCTCCGTCAAAACTTTTTTTCACCTGAATACGTTCTGCCTCCGCCATTAGATAACGAGTAACTGACTACCATAAGTAATCGGCAACACGAACATTGTCGGCCAGGAATTGATAGCTGCTCTCCTCAGGTGTAAACGTAGTAGTGCTACTGGTCTAGACGGCCTAGCGTATGGTCAGCTCCAAAACATGAGTGCCGAGGCGTTGACCTTTTGGATGAAGGCACTGTTCCTCCCTCATCTTTGTTCACGGTCCTGATTCCTGTTAGTAAGCGTGGTAGTCATCTCTCGGTTCTGACGAAGTATCGACCGACAGCGCTGCTCTTCTGTGCACATAAAGTGTAAGACTGCATGTTGATACTTCGTCTTTCGTGGCATCTGGAGCACCATGCCTGTCTCTCTGATGTACAGTTCGGTTATAGGACAGGGCGGAGTGCTCAGGATGCAATAATCTTTCTGCTCTCGAGTGTGCTTGAGGCATGGCCACAAGGTAACATTGCTTTGGCTGTTTTTTTGTTTATTCGTGCAGCATACGATACTGTCAGTACAGAATGGGTGTGTGCCACTTTGGCAGCCATGGGTGTTGGAGAAAAGTTGTCTTCTGTTATTCTTGTGCTACTCTCCTCTCGGCTTATGGCCGTCAGAGTTGGGCGCCACTGGTCCAGTGTTATGTCATCAGATAGAGGTTTCCCTCAAGGCATTGTCTCAGTCCAATCTTGTTTGCTGTTGCAATTAATGATGTTCTTGAGGAAATTAGACAAAGTGCCAATGTTGTCTGTTACGCCAACGGCATTGCTCTCTGGTTTGTTGGTAGTGATCTAGCTACTCTGGTTGTCAATGCACAACCTGCCATTGACAAGGTTGTTCGGTGCTTAGCCTCGAGGAGTTTGTTTCTTTCTCCTTCTAAGACTGAGCTTCTTGTGTTTGCTCTTGAGACCTCTATTCGCATTGTGCCAGTCAGCATTGTTGTTGAGAGTGTAACTATTACTGCGTCCAGTGAAGTTAGATACCTAGGTATTATACTGGATGGCAATTTGTCGTGGACGAATACTAAAGGAACGGTTTGCGAGTTGTCTTCTTGTCCCTAGGGTTCTTTCCAGGTGTTTGTCTGCATGCAGGAAGGAGCTTCTGTCTGTATTTCGGGGCTTTCTTCGTTCTCTCTTGGACTACCATCTGCCGTTTCTTGTTGCTTCTCCACGTCACATTAGCGCTCTGCAAAACGCTATCAACGACTGTCTGCGCATTGCTATCGGTTGTCTTGTGTTAACTTCCATTCCGGGGCTCCTTGTGGAATCGGTAGAGCCCTTCTTGCACTTGCATGCAAAGGCGCTCTTGGATGCTCTGTGACTTTGCAACCTTGGAAGAGCCAATAACAACTATGTGGGTACGATTTTATCTTATTACTTCATGTTGAGTGAAGTGTTTCTCCAGAATCTTGGAGTTGACAGGTCACAGTGTTACATTGCTTCGTGACCTGTCCCATGGTTCTGTGAGTCCCCCAGTGTCCGTGGATCTGGTGCCCTGATGTACGGATAGTTTTGGTAGTCACTCTTTCCCCATGTGGTGTTTTTTGTGATGCATCTTAGCTGCCAGATCTGAGGTCGGGAGGGATCAGTGTTTTTGTTACTGCTATAAGTTGTGTGTGAAGAGTGGTGTGTCGTCGGTTTCCTTTGGTAACTTGCTGCTCTCTCTGTTGTAGTTGATGTTGTTCTAGACTTTACTATTTTTCAGCTCATACTTTATACTGACTTATGTGTTGCATGTCTTGCTGCTCTGCTGCATGCTGTTATAAACCTTGACTTGAGGGATCCCATGGTCTATCAAGTTTGCTGGAAGCTCTGGCTTTCCTCTCTCCCTGTCATCTGGGTCAAAGGCCACATTGGGCAAAGTGGAAACGAAACTGCAGATTCATTGGCAAAAGATGCTGCGAGAGAGCAGCTTGGCGGTGTCTCACTTGTGCGATCTCCAAAATTGGTAGCGTTAATGTTGCAGGGTGTGGATGTATGATCAGCGGCAAACAGAATGGCGTACAGCTTCATCGGGTCGTGTGGTTTTTCAAATCCACCCATATTGTAATCAACAGCCAGCCTTAGACAGCCTCCCAACTGTCTCTGCTCGCATGGTCTCACGGCTTCGAACTGATCATACCCTTTTGGCGGATCGTTGTCATCACCTTGGATCGATAAGGTGTCCATGGTGTGACTTTTTGGGGTAGAGGAAACGGTTTCCATATTCTGTTTGTATGTCTCAAGTATGCTCCTCAGCGGGTTGTTCTGCGTTCCAATGTACGGTCCTCGAATCTTGACTCTCTCTTGTTTCGAGTATCACTCGGTGGTATCTCTGGGCTGTTAACACGATTTTGCGAATTAACGTGTGTTCGTCTGTAGTACCCCACGCTCGCTCTCACTTCTCATTTTGATATCATTTTGATAAATTTGCGCTACCTGATTTTGTACTGGTAACCAATGGGCACACTCAGTGACTAAGTTTTGCTTCTTGTACGCAGTGTAACTACTTTGGTGCAGTGGTATATACAATTCTAGTACTCGTTACATCTACTTTGTGATCAACATGTACACAGTAGAGGCTCAGCATGACCTGAAATGTACGATTTGCCTATATATCTGGGATTATGGGATGTGCTTGGTTGGAACTATTTAGCGAGGTAGGATATAACAGTGTTTTTTAGTATCTGAGGCTTTATGTATTTGTTAATTAGAGGGCGCATGTCTAGAAGCCGAGGCACTCCAATAAACATATTCCAAATCAGCACACGGCTTTGGTCCAAGACTCCAGACAAAAATAAAATAAACATAAAATCAGCAAATGCTTCGATTTATATGATTGAAGTCCTCCCTCCAGCAAAACTAAACCAAAATAATATCTCCGTTCCTATATTAAATATTACATTTTCGATCAAACGTAACCACATCTAGACACACGCTAGTGTGTCGCGCCAAGTTAGGCAACAAACATCACAACAAACATCACATCAATTCAATTGTCGAGGTTGTAAACCATTGTAGCGCGACGCCATAGCGTAGTGTCTTATAACTTAAAGCATAGTTGGGCACATTTCAGGTACTTGGGGAAAAATAATAATGCGGTACAAAAGCTTAAACTGTGTTGAAATCGTGAGCAATGACCCACCTGACAAAAATTAACTCGTGTAGGAATGCCAGCTAAGCTACTAGCATGTGTCTAGAGTTAGCATGTATCAGCTGATGGGTAGTTGATTCAGCATTGTTGCAAGCAGATGCAGTATTATGGCAAACAATCGCGGAAACAATCCAACTAGCTTCCCGAAGCCTGCATTGAAGAAGTAAATAAATCATTCAGTCATATCGACCGTCCAATTTTGAGGCCTCACAAATAAAGACTTTGCAAGCTCTGGCTTAAAACTGAAAGATTAAAGCGAAAACTAAGGCCATTTCATCTTGGTTCTCGACAACGATTGAATATATTTAATGGAGCCGCAGCCCGAAGCTACCACGACAATGTTATTTTCCCCGTGCCCAAGCATCGTTGCATCTTGTTCGAGCGAGCTACAATCCGATCTTGTGCGCCTCGCCTATTGTTGCCCCATTGTTACCTGTTGCAGCATTGCATTCTGGGCCCCCGACACCGCCTGTCCAGTTTTTTTTTTAATTCTCGTGCGCAAACGAACTCTAATAAGCACTGCCTGCCGGCCGTGCTAATAGTCCGGTTTTATTTCAGTTTCTGTTGTGTCGCACTTACCCTTATTTAGTATTCTTTTTTTTTTGGAGGGGGGGAGGGAGGAGTTCTAGAAGGTTCCGATTTTCAGTAGTGCTAACTAAACTTGACCCTTTCTTTGGACCAGCGATGCTTCCAGATTGCGCATGCGTCAACAGCGAGCGCTCCTGCCGGGGATTTTGCACACTTCCATTATTTATGGCATAATTGGAGTGTCGCCCAAGCAGGAACCTGTAAGCGGGAAGCAGAAAGACGGAAAAAAAAATCCGAAAAGGGAAGGTCGGAGAGAGTGGGGGAAAGGGGAAAAGAATGGGGAGGGGGAATCAGAAATACATAACTTCGAACAGGAAGGCGTTTGAGCCGCATTTGCGACTGAAGTTCACCCCATTTTTACCTAGAAAAAAACGAAAAGGTAAAAAAAAAATCGGCGTTTACTTCTCTGTTCTCACATCCAAATGCTTTTTCTCCATGTGTAACTATCCCGTAAAAGGGGTTTTTGAAGAGCCGAAGGGAAAGAAATATTAGAAAGGCCCAAACTGGTGCGCCGAACTTGTTTTTATACCTGATAAACCTGGAGTACAATAAGCGCTCGTAACTGATTCTTTCTAAACCAATAATGGTGGGCGGAAGACAATTCCGGATTTTGAGTTACCTAACTCAGTTCCATCTTAGTGGAATAGGTGGAATTGATTTGAACGTAAGCCAATTTCTCCAGGTAACAAGGCTGGCATTCCCCATCACCCACCTGGAAGGCTATTAAGTAAATTCAACTGTATGCATGGTACCATGTTATCGGCTCGTGGGGGTATGCATGTACAAGGCTAGTAAATAAATTCAACTGTAAGTTACCATGTAATCTGCTCATGGGGTATGCATGTAAAAAGAACAAGGCTAGTAAGTATAGCTCAACTGTAAGTTACAATGTTATCTGCTCATGGGGTACGCATGTAAAAAGAACAAGGCTAGTAAGTATAGCTCAACTGTAAGTTACAATGTTATCTGCTCATGGGGTATGCATGTAAAAAGAACAAGGCTAGTAAGTAAATTCAACTGTAAGTTACCTTGCGCGTTATTTGCTCGTGGGGTATGCATGTAAAAGGAACAAGGCTAGTATGTAAAGTCAAATGTTAGTTACCATGCCATCTGCTCATGGGGTATGCATGTAAAAGTAACAAGGCAAGTAAGTAAATTCAACTGTAAGTTGCCAATTATGTGCTCATGGTATACAGGGTGTCCCAAAAGTCCGAGAACACCCTCACAATTTAAGGGGCTGAAAGAAAATCGTGAAACTTTGGCAATGTAAGTTTGTTTAAAGTATCTACCTTTTCGTACAACCGGCATTACGTTAGGCTCCCCCGTTCCGGGAGAGGGGGCACTGAAGCCTACACTTTGGGTTTCAAACCGCAAAAGGCGTTGTAGGTGTGATCGAACTAAATTGAACGAAGCATTTTGCTGCCACCTACGTCCCTTTACGACGATTTTAGCATGAGTAAGACATAGGGATGCAGAGAAAATTCCTAATGTTTGACCGGTTGCCAGTTTGGATGGGCTCATCGTATCGAAGCTATCATT
>JAHWFP010174870.1:0-19764 GCA_023313725.1 Lithobius niger
TTAAATACATAGTGTTCCATTTGTATTTTAAATACATAGTGTTCCATGTGTATTTTAAATATAAATAACTTGCGTTCTGCTACAGCCAGTGACCTACATCGAGCTGGTGATGAAGGGAGGGGTTAACGAGGCTTAATGGCGCGTCGACAGCTATCGTCACAGTGCAGTTGATGATGATCTAGGCACTGACTAAACTGTATTTATCTTTTATCTTTAGATAAAGAGAAACGAATGATATGATTTTTTGTATAATTATAATATTAAATCATATCTTTTTTTTTTTAAACTGACTGAGCTATTACAGCTTGAAGGGGGACTTTGGTCTTTAGCCAAATGAGAAGATGTACCTCACCCTTAAACTTCAAGTTCGTGACAAAACAAGATTAACAGTGTAGAGGGCATACGACACCTTAGTGCAAAAAGACAAAACTCCTCACACAGATTAATTATTGATTACTAACAATACTCCTACATTTATATCGTTAAAAGAATTGGAAACAAGTTACCACTTCTTTGTAGCGCAGTTACTTGTACATCCCCCCCCCCCCCCCCTTTGCTTTTCTTTTTAATTTGTTCTTAATCGTGCTTGGTTTGATTTAGGAAACCCAGTTTTCCATACTAATTACTGTTTTTATTCTTATTTTTTAAAGAACATGTTAGTTATGAAGGAGCACACGACAGTTCCTGTTACTCTAATTCTTGTACTATTTGTCGAAATCGTGCTCGTAATTCTCACTTCTAATTTCGAGGTTCGTTTCAAGTTTTTGTGAGAACCACTCAGTTTCTACTGACGCCATTGATCAAGTGACCAAAACTCTTGCCTAGCCCTACTTTCCACAGCCTCAAATGGAGCGTCACACATCGGAAACAGATTCTTAACATACATGAAAAAAAAAAAATACTAGAATGCTATATTGACAAAATTCGAGGTTCGATTCACCTTTTAGAATCGCACACAGGCTTAGGGCTTATGTCGGTTATAAAAATCAAGAAAATCTGCTGATTGTCTACTTTCAACATTGTTTTGTTTTAATTTGGTGACTTACATGTCATAGACAAAGCCACAACTGTGCTGGCTACAGTGAAAAAACAAAAAAAAAATGCAAAATAACTCTTGTGTCAAATTTGAGTTTCTGTTGACCTTTTAAAATGGCTCACAACCATATTTTGGGCTCGTTCGTTTTAACCTGGGCTTTAGGAGGGAAGGAAAGAAAGCTGGCGCACTTGTAACTAACTCCACCTGTCGGAATGAAAGAAATTGTTAGGGTTGCCATTTTTTTTTTTTTTATGTACGACCCTTACCCACACGCGAGCATCTGCTCTTGTGTTGTGAGGTTCGTGTTTTGCCAATGCTTTCCGAAACTGTACCGAAATAATAAACCCAACTCAACTCAGTTTTACGAATATTATCAACAGTGTACCGTAAACCCTCCTCTCCGCCCCCCTCCCCCTTCTCCCCAATCTCATCCTGATCGTGAGGGACCCGAAATATTGTTTAGTTTAATGCTCTCCACAAAGTATCAAATTCGTGACAAAACAGGATTAAAAGTGTATACAGTGAAACTATTGGGAGTCTAATGTTATGGATGGTAAACAGTTGTTGCGTGTTGTTTGGACGTTAGGGAAAGATGCAAGTGCTGTAATTGACGAGAATCATTATACCAGCTTCGTGGACTGTGGAATTGATGATTTCAAACGGATTACTTTTTTTTTAAGAGGTCTAGGTGTGTAATTGAGGTCTAATGGTTGCACCTAATAAACTTGTTTGAAATAGGGGAGACTGTTATAGGTTTTAGTCAGGATATCTACATGTGTAAATATTTTATAAATAAAAAAAAATTTCGATTTATTTATACCAGTACGACTCGGTCATTTTGCAAAATGATGGTGTAAAGGGACGGGTTTTTTTTTTTTTACACATTTACTGTTGTTGTCGATGAATTTGTGGATGATGAAATAAATATGCCGCCACGTTTAGTGCAGTGAGTTAGTTTGAATTACACGTTGAAACGAAATTTGCGTTTCGATGACAAATTTGTCGTTTAGTAGCCTATACTGCATATTTACTTGTGTCTTATTATGTTAGCAAATGACCGCATTCAGACAACTGGAATTTCACGGTCATTGTTATTCAATGATGCGAGTTTCAATAAACGTGGTCTTGGTAGCTGAGAGGTGAGAGCTTTACGACAGTTTAGTTTCTTACCTATCAGTTTAAAGAGAATGAAGCCAACTACAATTGCACAAAAATACAGTGGTTGCACAACGTTTCGGGATTCACTTCATCCCGTTATCAAGTGCTCGAAAAAGTGAGGAAAGACTACCTACATGTCAAAGTCGATACAAGGAACACTATACGATAATTTAAAAAGCTTAAAAAGTCAAAATTAAACTAGAAAAGACGAATGTTTAGCAACGTGGCCATAACAGGTATACAAACAAGATCCAGACCTCTCACCTTCCAAATCCAGGTTCGGCGTAAATGCAAGCGAAAGGTTTGAGTCTGATTTGGGCATTATGCCTGTTCTGGCCAGGATGCTAAACATCCGTCTTTTCTGTTTTAATTTTGACTTTTTAAACTTTTTAAATTGTATAGTGTTCCTTGACTTTGTACTTACAGTGGAATGCACTTTGTCAAAATGAGGCCAAGCATTGAGTCATAGAATCTTGTTGCTTTTCCTGCGGTTTTTCTATCATTGCTATCAAGAATTGATAGGGTTTGGAAGGAGAATTTGTAACTCTAAAAAGTCCCTATTGAAACGTGTTACGTTCATCCCTATTAGTTCCGTCCGAGTTTTCAGAGGGCGCCAAGCGTTTAATCTGGTAATTTTGGCACATTCTTCTGCCACTAATCTAAAGCAAACTAAATTAAAACTAAGCTAAACTAAATAATAATTAAGTACAAGCTAGTTTCGTTTAGTTTAGTTTAATTTTAGGCTGAAAACTGAGTAGAAAATCCCACCTAAAACTCATGGCGCCCTCTATAAACCTAGACGGAACTAATAGGAATGAATCTAAGACGTTTCAGAACGGGTCTCAGTCACAAATCTTCTCCCAAACCCTATAAATTCTAACTACTACGAATAATCTTCTTCAGGCCAAGTCAAACGACTTGCGTAAAAAGTCCACCTTCTCTCACCACCGTATACCTTACACTTCAACAACATTTGCGAGGAGGTCGACTTCTTGTGCAAGTCGTTTGACTTGGCCTGAAGAATATTATTCGTAGCAATCATAGAAAAATAGCAGGAAAAGTAACACGATTCTAGGAGTTGAAGTTTGGACTGAGTTTGGCAAAGCGTAATCCACTGTAAAAATGTTTTCACAGCCAAAGTAAAATGACCGACGTAAGAGTTTTTTCAATGCCTTGACTTTGACATACGAGCTGTCTTTCGTCACCTTTTCGAGCACTTGAGGAAGAGATGAAATGTAGCCCGAAACGTTGTGAGACCACTGTAATTTTGCGCAATTTCAGTAGGCTTTATTCTCTTCATATCCTCCTACTGTTTTCTGCTAAGGTTACCTATCAATGATCGGTATAGGTGTTGAATTCTAAATTAGAAAGAATTCAGGGATGACAAGCTTGTTTCTCAAAAATTTATTTGTTGCGCATCTCATTCTCAAAAGATTGATGACTTCAGCATCAGAGTTGTTGCAATGGTAGCTGGGAGGAGGGGGGGGGGAGCGGGAAAGAACACGTAACCCCCGTAAATTTCTGCTCTACCCCTTTAGCATGTTGTTCATTATTGTCCATCCTCATAAGACCTTTGAATAAGAATTCGTTTGAAACTGTCCACTGACGTTTAGAGGTTATAGGCTGCTTACGTAATTTATTACAATTTCTTGGAGCTTCAGTGTCACAGTATAGTTATCAGCATTTAAAGCATACCTTTGTCTCAAGTACATTCTGCGGGACTTGATAAAAAAGAAACACTAAATACAAAACTACAAGACAGTGTCGTCTGAGTCGTCTGGGAACCTGCGCGCGGCGAGCAAACAGCCGAATGGTCAAAGACATGGACTGTAAGCGAATGGCACAACGGATTCCACCTGCAAGGAACCGCAAAATCGACCTAACTACATTATGTCCTTTGAAGTACAGATTTTAGTGCGGAGGGGGCAGACCCTACCCCCTCACTCTTGGAGTTCGCAGTTTCATCGGTTTCTAGCTATCTCAGTGTTTTCTTCACTTGCACTCGGCGCTTTTCTTTCAGTTGCATATTTTTAATTCGTGTTGAAAATTCTCGGGTTACGGTAAGCTATATCGGAAAATGAACAATGAAACCTAGTACAGTGAGTAGTACACTTGCATACGTTTCATTGCAGTGACGCGACCGGGATTCGAATCGTTGAGTTAGCCCATCGGAATATTGTCGTGCCGCTTTTAGGATATGGTAGTCGTCTACTGGCTGTCATTAAATTCATGGGCTGTAAACTCGGAGCGTTTACAGAAATTTGTTTTCCGTCCCCTTCATAACAGGGGTGATACGTCTTTCACACCCCCCCCCTCCCTCCCTCTCCGTACCCCCTTACTTTACCAACGTTTATATTGCGGAATCTGTACAAAAACGGATCGTGGAAGTAGAATGGAAAACGGAAAAACAGGATTCTGTTGAAGGGAAAAATTATCACAGGTACGCAGTTTCTCCGAACTACTGGCACGATCGAATTGAAAATCGTAGGCGATGCGTCTATAGGTCCCCCCAAAAGCGGTCCCCATATCAGTGCCATTCTCAGATCGCTGATATGGTCCTATCGTTTGGTATTTCTTCCAGAAGGACGGAATACGCGTAGAAACCTGCTTTTAGCGTTTGCAACTGGCGTAGCTTGGGGTGCCTTTCGCCCCCCCCCCACCTCAAAAAATGCCAATGAAGAGTCGCCCTTCATTGACGTCACCATCCCCCCCCCCCTCCTCCACCTCCCTGTGGGTAACCCTGTTTCAAAAAGTGGTACGGTAACACAGTAACTATAAATGCACGTAACTTAAGATCAAATCGAAAACCTGACACAATGGAAACACTAAATTAAGGAATTCATTAGAGGCCACAAATCACAAGTGAAACGAAGCTTAAACCATTATACAAATCGGCAAACATGAAGCTTTTCCCCGTCACGGTGACAAATAATTTTCCTTTGATAATTCCCTGAAATATATGAAGAGTTGAGAGATGGGGGAGTAGGGATACTTTCACCTCAGAATACTCCTCTTTCTTGGCTATTTTTGCATACAACCTTTTTTCAAACTTTCACGAAATCTTGAAATGTCTACATTGAAAAAAAAATTGGTTAGTTATTCCGTACTATTTCACCGGTATCTACTTTTTTTTTTCAATTTCTCACATTTTTTTTCACGGTTGTTAAAAATTTGTAAACTTCCAGGGTAACAATTATACCTTCCTTTCCAGGGAATCCTGGGGGGGGGGGGGGGGGAAGAAGAAGAGGGCTGTACATGGAACCATTGTTTATTCCATTTAGCTATTAGACGAAAACATACTTTGAAAACCATTTTCGGCAGTGAAATAACGGCATGCAAGTATTGCATCGCAAAAATAATAAAAAAACCCTTCTTGTAACAAACAGTTACAATGAACACATTTCAGACTCATTTATAAAATTATTTGCAGAAACCAGTGGCTCTCAAAAGCAAATTGGTAGAGTTTTACACTGTAAAAACATGTGTTTTAAAATAAACACATTTTAGACGCCAGAACGGTGTTAGACTTTTTTGCTGAAAAAATCACATAAAATCGCTGTACAAATACGGAAGCCTCTCAAAACCTTAGCATTTATGTAGTGTTGGAAACGTAAAGTGCGTTTAAAGTAAAACACTTCAAATGTTCAATTTGGAACAATTTATAAAGCCATGTTTGAAACACATAGCCACAGAAATGTTTAAAATAGAACAGTAGTATTTTATTCTTAAAACAGTGAAGTTTGTTTTACACCACGTGATAAACAAGCGTTTTCGCTTAAAAGCTATTTACAAAAACAGCGTTGTAATAAAAAACACTACTGCTTTATTTTAAAGACTTTTGTCAGTATACACGTATTTTAAGCATATTTTCGCAAAGAATTGCTTATTCAACGCTAGCGTTTTATTCGAATGTCTTGAGACGTATCTTCTCAACCCATGCCAGCCTATTTGTAAAGCGCTTTTCTTTTATGTGTTTTTCATCCAAAAATGTTTTAGGTGTATCTAGACTGCGTTTATTTTAAAACACACGTTTTTTTTTTTACAGTGACGTTGTGACATGGTGTATGTAAAGGTAAAATGTAAATAAGCATTCAGCCAAAAATCATACACTATTTCGTTAACACTGTATCGCTATTCATGGTGGTAAATGTTTGAATGAAATTTCTACATTTAATTTGGAATCTTCGTATAAGGTCGCGGTAGAAACATCGAACTAACAAAAGCGTTTAGAAGAAAATGCTTTTTTTTTACGGCTGTAACTTTTGCTATTCATGATTGGCGGTATAGTTAAGTAAAAGGTCTTCGGTTAGGAAGAAGAAGAAAACAAACGTTTTTTTCCTCAAATATGTTGTACAAGCAGGGATTTTGTCAAGCCGAAATGTGGCATAACCCTCGATTTTGACATTTCAACCTCGTTTCCCGAGCTTTTTTCTTAACTTCTCATCTCAGTATATATTCCCTCTTTTCAGTCGACAAGTTTCGATAATTCTCTGTAAACTTACTTAGGAAATTTCATGAATGCCTAAAATTATTGTTTTTCGACAAGGCAGTAAAGGTAACATTCTGCTTTGTCAAACATTATGCATTTCTTATTAACAGAAAGCTTTTTGAAAAAGTTTTTGCTCGGCTCACATTTTGGTACTTCGCATGTCGTTTTGTTTAACGCATAAATTATATTTGTTTTTACTTAGAAAATAGAACCCTAAAACATCCAGTTATTGACGAAGAAAACATCATCTCAAAAACCAAAACTGGTAAAAAGGACCACTAATTTCAGAATTGTTCGGCCCTTCAAAGAAGTGATATCAACGCGCCAAAACATTCATCAAGTTAATCGCACCGACTAGTAATAGTTCAAAGGTTAAATGAAAACTAGAACATTGCTACTTTTGGTTCAAGTTCAAGTTTTCATTTAACGTGTAAACTATTAGTCGGTGCGATTAACTTGGCGAATGTTTTGGTGTGTCAAATTTTGTATTAAAAGCCACTTAGCTGACATTCCTACACAAGTTAATTTTTGTCAGGTGGATCATTGCTCTCTATTTTGCCACAATTTTAGGTTTTGTGCCGCATTATTATTTTTCCCCAAGTACCTGAAATGTGCCAAACTATGCTTCAGGATATTAGACTGACGCTATGGCGTCGCGCTGCAATGGTTTACAACCTTGACATTTGAATTGATATAATGATTGTTGGCTAATTTGGCGCAACCCACTAGCGTGTGTTCTAGTTTTGTTTTATACTTTAGGAAAGGGAAATAAGCGAATTAACTGTCATTGTCAACTGCTAAGGTTATGTTAAGATGGGAGGGACGATTTTAATACCTATGATCTTTTATATACCACAACCGACATGATCACGAGCGAATTTCCGAGACCCCTATCTTCCGAATGCACTTGGGGAGGGGTTGGGGCGGCTGCGGCCAAGCGACTATTGGCTTTTAGATTTAGTGGAGGCCTAATTTCTTGTTAGCTAAAAGGATCTTATGTACGAACAGAATATAATCCGATTTTCAAACTTAACCTAAATAATTTTTCGAAAAAGTGAGTCATGATTGTTACAGAATAACAACAGAAGTTTGATTTGAATAATACTGTGCTTCAGAGGAGTAAAATTATTGTAGTAAGGTAGTTGGAGTCAAACCTATAACCCTCTGACGCTCTAGCGCTCTAAATTAGACCGCTATTGTCGTCTAAAACTCGGTTATAAACTTTATTCAAAAAAATGAATTGTTCCAAAAATTATGTTATGACACGTATCGGATATTAAAATTATCAAATCGCAGCAAAAGAAAAGCCACAAACAACATTAGAAAGAAAATAAAATGGTGTTCTTTGTCGATTTCAATACAGGGACGGATTAAAAAGACCTGGGTACCGCCTCTACTGACATGCCATACAACCAGTGAAAACTGCAAATTACTTGGCGCCAAGCACAACCATAACTGTACCTGAAGCTTAGTAATAAAAAAAAATCACTCATGATAGCCATTGGAAAACCACAAGTCTATCGACATACAAATTTAATTTAATTTTCGGGAATTTATTTTTTTCTTTGGTCACAATAAAATTAAGCAAAAAAATTAAAAACACATGACTGTGTGGTGAACGAAACCATGGTTTTTCGACCAGCGTCTTTTGGGTAAACTCACGAAACTCAGTCCGCCATCTTGGAATGCTCAAAGAGACCACTGAAAGAGAGCTTTTCAAGATGGCGGACGGAGTGTCGTTCACCACGCACAATCATGTGTTATTGATCGTTTTTTTGCTGAATTTTGTTGTGACCAAGGGAAAAAATTTATTTCCGAAAATTAAATTAAGTTTGTATGTCGATGCAGGCCTACTTGTGGTTTTCCAACACCTATCACGAGGGGTTTCATATCTTTTTATATCACAAATAAATTGAAGTATTGGAAACTGATTTAGGCTACAATGTTTAGTTAGAAATTGTGCAATGAACGGTAGCAGACGAAGGAATTTAGTTGGAGAGTGGGGGGGGGGGGGGGGGGCAAAAGAAATTGAAATCGAAGCCCTGCCCCAATTCCTTTTCAATAATTTTACTGTATTTGAAAAGTTAAAAAATCCCAATTTTCTGAATTTTCAGTAAATGCCTTGTTTGTCTACCTTCATCAAATATTACTCTTAACTTAGGGTTTCTTGGGGGAGGGGGTGAGGAGGGGGGTACTTTCCTCCCTTTTGCCTCACTGTGGGCTCGCAGCTGACTTGGAATTTAAAGAGCAAATTCGGTGAATTCTAATTTTAGACGACTTTTACGATCAATGTATTAGAGCAAATAATTAAAAATATTCGCCCAGTTGCTCGCAACGGCGTCCAGTGGACAGACACGTTACCAAAAATGGAATATAAAACGAATTCTTTCTTAATAATATATAAAATTATGTATGCGGCAACAATTTTTTTATAATTGTTCTTTTGATACAAAAGTGTTTAAAAATGCTCATTATTGTTAAAGGAAAATCGCATTACTTTGTCCTTAAGTTGAACCTTTTCAATAAAATAATATACCCTCAGCCTACTGTAATATTTTCCTTAGTAAGTTTTCATTTGTCAAGTTTACTTGTAAAATATACGAAAAACTAGACTACATAAAATTGTAACAGACGCATTTTATATAAAATTATCCACAGTTCCATAAAATATTTTTTGTTTAACCGACATTTCATGTACTGATAAACATTTGGTGGTGGGAGGAGGGGCATTGTGAAGGAGGATCCTATTTTTTTTTTCTTTTTATCTGTTTGAAATTTTGTAGTGCTCTTTATTTTTGCGACTATAATCAGTTTAGGCGCGATTTTTGGCAGATTCGTACCGCCTCTTAAAATTTCCGACTGACGCCCATTTTTTTCGACTTAGACGTTTGGTTGGGGGCGGGGGAGTTTCCTCCACCCATATTTTCGGCCCTGTTATCTGACAAATGTCGGAGTTGTGTTTTATGTGTCAAAAGAGAGGACGGTGGGGGAGGTCATGTTTAAGGATACTGAAGTGTTTACCGTAATTTTTATTTCCGACTTTGAAACGGAAGCTTTAACCAGAAAGAATAAGGCACAACAGTCTCCTATGAAATTCCACTGTAATGTGGTTAATCAAACTCAGTCCACCTGCAATGCCTTGAGGTTTAAGATTTCACGGAAATGGAGTTTAGGTTTTTCCCTTTTGCAATTTATTAATATTATTTTTGTTTTGGATAGATTTTTTTTTTTGGGGGGGGGGGGGAGAGGAGGAGAGAAGCTGGCAGCTTACTGCAGCCCTTCCAACTAAAACTCTTAATTATCTTTTTTTCGGCATGCTTATTTGAAAAGCACTGAACAAGAAAAAGCTTTAAAAGAAAAGTTTTCTAGTTTTGGAAATTTTTTTTTAGATACATACCTTTGTTTCAAAATAAAACAATATCCTTTAATTAAAATAAAATGGCTACGGTTTTATCGTTACACACGCGTATTTGGTATCTTTGCGGCGGAAGACATTGTCGTTAATTTCCGATGCGTGTCGGATCAGTAACAGACTTTCCTCGCTCGATTTTCAAACATCTTTAATGAATTAAAACCATGAGCGTTCATTTCATTTTAACTTATACTTCAGCCGCCATATACATTTTAAGCGCGCTTTACGGTAAACTGCAATTTAGTCCTAAGGTTTTGTTTTTAAAAACTCTGTTAGTATAAGAATCGTATAGATATCGCTTAAAAACGTTTTAAAAATCTTTTCGCAGCCAATTTCTCTTCAAATATCGCAAAGCCTTTGTCAATTATGACCATTCTCAAAATACTTGACTTTAGATTTGATTTGAGTGACTAAAAAAACCCCAATATTTCAGCCAAATAATGGGTGCGGGGGGAGGGGGGGGCGAAACGCATCCTAGGCCTATATTTCAATATCGTCGTGGTGTAATATGCCAACTTCAAAGATTAATCGATACTCTGCATTTGGTCAGTTTGGATATCATCGAACCCAGTTGGCCTTTCTGATGGGCATAGTTCACCAGTGTTGTATACATACACAAAATGTTATGCAAAATATGAAATGAAATGTTATAAGCCTATACATTAACTGGCCAGTAAGATTTGATGTTTCAAATTGCCCTATTATAAATTGACTAATATATTTTAAGTCCAACTTTTATTGCATTTGTTTTCCATTCACATTAAAACGAAAAATAAAGAGTAATTTTAAAACGATAGTCTTAAATGACTGCACCTATAGTGCTGACCTCCGGGTGCTCCAGTCTCCTGTGCTGTTCTGTCAAGGAGTATGACGTTCGATTTCCTGTTCTGGCATATTTATTTTTAGTGGCTTAGTCTGCATTCCGTAAATCACAATGAGTCGCCAGGAATCGCAATGAGTCGCGGGTTACTTCACTTAAACGCATTGGCCCCTGTTATAGGCCTACAGTATTTTCTTTAAACGCAATAGGGTGGAACAGATCAGCAATCTTTCTTCTAAAAATTGCTTTAAAAATGGCTTGTTACGTTAGAGCTCACAAATATAGCTTTTTCCATTCCTTGGCCACCGTAAGTGAATTTTGACCGAAATATTACGGTGAACGATAGTCCGTTGTATGGGATTGACTCATCCACAAAGAAATGATAATAAGCAACGAAATAGACATTATTGATTGAGGAGCAACAAAAATATTTCAAACAGTTCGATTTCGAGCCACCAACCTCCATACCCGTGTTAGGGATGCTGTATTGACTGATGGGGACGAAAATATTGCACCGATTGAGAGGCAACAAAATAGCCATTATTAATCGACGGGCAACAAAAACATTGCAAACGATGGACCTCCAACATATAGTACAATGACACAGCACTGATGGATAATCACGAAATAATGCGCTTACAAAAAAAATAACAAAAATAGCCATTTTTCATTGATGAGCAACTGAAATGTTACAAGCAATGGGTGTCCAACCTCTGTATCAAGATGTTGCAGTGACTTATAGAAAAGAAAACATTCACGGTGACTAATGGGCGCTATGAAACAGCCATTATGCTGACGGATGGGCAACAAATATACTGCAGAGAATAAGCCTGCAATCCTATACAATGATGCTGCAGTGAGTGATGGAGTACTGCACTAACTGAACAGCTTTTATCACTGACGAACAAAAAAAATATTGTAAACAATGAGATTCTAACCTCATAGGTATATATGTTGCATTGCGTGACCGGGACGAAAATACTGGAGTGACTGTTGACTAACAAAATTGTTATTTAGGCGGATCTCGGGAAGAAATATTTTATAAACCTTGAGCTGCTGCAGTCTCCATACAAAGATACTGTATTGACTGATGGGGACCAAAATATTTCACTGATTGATGGGACACAAAATAGCTGTTTTGACGGATGGGGAAGTAATAAATTGCAAACAATGAGCCTCCAGTCTCCATTAAAGATCGTGGCATGCAAACGATCCTAGGAATTTCCGAATGGGATTACCTAGAAAAAGTGTACCTGTCTCCATTTGGCATCATGGCTAAAGCTGGGAGAGCATCAAATATCCAGTCTCGTTATAAAGATGCTGCACTAACTGATGGGCCGAAATTACTGCAGTGACTGATGGGTAACGAAATAGCTATATTTTGGCGGATGGGGATGAAATATGTTGCAAACAATGAGCCTCCAATCTCTATATAAAGATTTGACAGACTAGATCGAAAATATTGCACTGTCACAGTGTTGTTGCCACTGCATAGTTCAAAATCGGAGTGATTTTAAGGATATTAGTATATTTTTGAAGGTAACCTACGGTATTTTACGGATTCAGTTTCAGGTTAAAATAATTTTTGCTAACTGGGACGCTTGTAATGTTTAACTACTAAAAGATATTGTCAATAGGGTCTAGTCATTTGTGCACTGCCAGCGTACCGTGCGCATTTGAAAAAGCTTTTTTATTCACTTGTCACAATAATGTACAATAGTGGTATAGAAAAATAGCTGTGCACCGACTGCACAAGCGTATCGGTGCACTGCTACTTTTCAAAACCAATAAAGGCATTAACCAAGGAAATAATAACCTTTTATAACAACTTCAATTCCCGTGGCGCATGAGTTGTATATTTCTAATGTTTGTTATGCCAGATTTGTTACCTAAAAAGAAATGTAAGAATTATTAGCTACAACCAATTAATACTATACCTGCTGGTGTAAATGAAATTAGTTTAATTCCCTACTTCGTTTTCTTGCCGTTTTGAAATTAAGATTAAAGTAAAATGAAAAATTAAATGTCCCACAAGCGTATAACGTAGCTGATACATTAACCCGTACATTATACATTATAAATGTACATTAACCTGTACATTAAGCTGTACATTGACCCGTTTCTTGTGTTTGTCTTGTAGTTCATTGTTACAGCGTCCTATTCCTCAAACGTTATGCAAGCAAAATTGTAAACGAAGGAGGAGAAAGACGATACACCACAGTTAGGTATCCACTGTGAATTTAGGTCACGTTACGTTTTATGTCTCTCAAATTAAATTAATCTGGCCAGTATCACCAGCCAGTGTTGATTAAAATATCGTTTAAAAGCAGACGTCTATGAATTTCTTTTTAACTGTAGCCTGAATTTCAACATTTTTAACTTTACAATTTTTAGTACAATTAGTTAGTATAACTTTAACACAAACTTAATACACAATTAAAGAATTTTGTTTCAAACTGTATTTAGTTGGGTAAGCAAAACTATTATGATGGTTGAATGTCCCTGCCCGTCTATTTGGAGACCGAACGATTTAATCCGGGTTCATTTTGTTTAGGCCTATTTCTTGTGACGCAATAAACAATTACACGTTAAAAAATATTTGCATTATTACTTTTCTGTATCATCAGAATTTGCTTATAATTTATGCAGCTTACGCTACACATTTTCTCCGTTAAGCCGACACACGGTTTAGGCCTAAACCATCAGGCCAAAATTTCTCTTCCGTCTTGTTTACGTGTTGTGTGTCAAAACAACATAAATTCAACGCATCAACCACATCGTAGCTACACTACATTGAAACCACGTTGGTCAGTGTTGTAGTGCAACGACGAGCGGTCAACGAAAAGGGGGCATGGCGGTTGGCACGTGATTGTAAACCGCGCGTGGTACCAGCGGCGTGCCATTCCATTGAAAAGCCTACCGCATGGAGAGAAATTCCCCGCACTTGTCATGGCGTGCTATAAACTATGAGTTGTGGCCGTCGATGTCGGCGGCGCGAGCGCGTTCATCGCCTCTCTCGCTTTGCCACGTCTCTCTTGGCGGTGGTCGCGTGTGCCAGGCCAGAAAGGGACGGACGGGACAGGCGGTCGGGTATCCCCCGTCGATGCCGGCGGCTAAGCGGCATGTAGTAACCGCGTTTGACCGCCTAGCCGGCGTGTTGTTGTAGAGTGATGGCGGCATGCACGGTATTGCTATAGTATCGAGAACCGGGGTTCCTGAGTTGTGGTCTGGGTCCGCGTGGGCTGAGGTGTGTGGGCGAGCGAGGTACGTGAGGTATCCCCCGTCGTCACTCCGATGACATCTCAGCCGGCTGACCACACAAGCCGGACGGGAACGGAGGGTCCGGGGGGGGGGGGGGGGTGTCAGCCTCTGCAGGCTTTCAAGTGTGATTGATACAAGGCGCCGTCGCCGAAACATACCCCCTCCCTCCCCCTAACTTCCTCCGGTAATATGCAAGTCCAATCACGATCGTCTTCCCTGTGTCAACAGACATTTGTCAACACAATCCCCCTTCACTGTTTTCCGGTGCCAGGTTGACTACGTACGTATACACACACACACACACATGTGGCTCTGTGTAAACACAATTCGAACTAACCACAGATTTAATCCTGCGTTAGATAACAGCACTGTAATTTTTAAAGAGACATGACATATTTTATGAGTTTACAAAAACCAAACAAACAGCCACCGCATGCTCACACTTTTTTTTTTGCCTTTTAATATATTTTTTTTTAAAAGCATACCTTGGTGGGTTTTACGAGCCGTCTTCTTTTCTTTCATCCACGGGTATTCCGGGACTGGGACGCCCATACCTCCATTGGCCGTAGCAGCCCCCTTGGACTGCGTTGGTGGGGCCACCTGGCCAGGCCCAGCTGAGGGATGCAGAGGTCCCTGATCCTCTAACTGGCACATAGTAGGTGGTGGCATTCCTGCCCCAGTGATTGATGATCCCCTGTGAAATGTTTCATTGATATGAGGCAGAGACGTCATAAATTCCGCCATGGACGGCTGACTGTTGATAAATCCTGTCTCACAACTGCTCTCCATTCGGACTAGGTCACAGTTTTCATGGAAAAATCAATCATGAGAAATAATTTTCTGCACAAAATTTTGGTTTTCTGCTGAGGCGCTTTGCTTTGCACACTTGCATTCGGGCCTGCATTGAAGCGCTTGCTTTTGTGGATTGATAACGAAAGCTTTACCATCTCCACCACGTGACAGCGCGAACCAATGAAAACGTCCTCAACCCTCTCAATAGGGTGAGACAGGATCGTCGGCGTTTGATCGTCCCGCGCTGAGCGTGCACGGCTTCCAAAACAAGTTCCTCTGTGTGAAACAAAAGCTCCCAATCCTGCGGTCGTATTCGGCGGCCGACGGAAGATGATGGCATGGAAGTGGTGGTGGTGGTGGCGGAGGGTCAGTTTGTGTGCTATGACGTTGTGGCGGTCGTACACTAAAATCCTTCAACGTTGTAGTAGCTATTCGTAGTGGCGTTTCACTCGCGCTGCTTCTGCTGTAGCTCCTAGCCAGCTTATCGTAAGGGCGCAACATAATTACTGGCAATAAATTCGTTATTTTTCACTGGATGTCAGACGAATTAATGACACCTCACAAATCATCGGGGCTAGCTTGAGCCGCCGAGCTGTCGGGGGCTACATGGCAAACATTCATTAGACAAGTAGCCAGCTCAAGGAGAGGCCGCAAAGCAGCCAGCGAAAGCAAAAGCAAACGCAGGGGCTGCTGCAGCCTCCCGTCGGACGGACAAGACACGAGATGACACCCGGAGCGAGGGAGAGAGAAAGAGAGAGACACGCACGTTCGCTCACTGCACGGACGCACGCACGCGCTATACCCGACGGACGGACAGCCTTTAGCGATGTGGCTCGGCGCACGCCCAACGCTGCTCTGCCAAGCTCCCAGCAGCCGCCATCATTGCGCAACAAACGCTGTGAGAGCAGGCGAGTGACGAATCCGATGCAAGGGAGCCCTCCGCCACCCTCAACACGCCCCGCTTCGACCCGTTCGAGCGTGGTTAGGCCTACACCAGCGCCCCGCCGACGATGCCAACTCCTCGTGTGTAGACGCCGTAAGTGAGGCCGACCCTGGCCAACAACAACACCACCACCATGATTGCCGGCCACCAAGCCGGAGATTGCGACGGACATCGCACCTGCAGTCGACCTGGACATGACCTCTTGACGCCGGATTGGAAGGACAGTGGTCAGCAGTATGGTGGTAGCCGTCACAGACGAGACATTTAAGTCGAAATCGAAAGGTGGTGGGCCAGATATAGGCTCGATCGTCTTGATGACTGACAGACATACAGACAGACGGTCGGACAGACTTAAAAGCCAGTGACCCTGCGAATGCGATGACAGGCATGCAAGCAGGCGGCGTGTTGTGGGCGGGGAGCTGAAGATCACCACTTCCGTGTTCAGAAACAGGTAAGCGGGCCAATCAAGCTGTACATCTTTATGTCGTGTTCCTGGGTATTTTCAACCATCTGTAGTGGGAGCGATGCAATTAAGGCATCTCCAGAACCTGTTCAGTTTATTTATTTATTTATTTTATTTATTTATTTGTTTAATTTTTATTTATATTTACTGTTTGTTTATTTTATTACTTTCAGTTTATTTATTTCATAACGATATTAGCACATGAACAGTTCTCATACTTTTAACGCCTCGTTAGTAATTCATTCCAGTTAGTAATTGAGTAGGTAATCAACCTACTCAAAATTTTTTTTATTACACAATGAACAAGGCATAAGGGGTGACTATTGGCTACCTTAATAATTGTGATAACCAATATAAACAAAAGCCGAAATGAAATAAACACAATACCTAAATTTAAATAAATTGCAATTAGGCCTAACTAATACTGGGTGGAATTATGACAACGAACTTAAACTCTTGGTATTTTTTTTTACCACACCGATATAATATTATATAAACATGGCGTTCGAGGTTATCCAGCATAGCCTAGGAAAACAGACCAAAACATCCGTAGATTAAAATTAATGTCAAAACAGCATGGCAAGCTGAAAATTAGAAACATAAATTATTGAAATAATGGGAACCCTAAAAGGTTCGTTTCATGTAAAAGCATCCATTATCACTGTAAAAACGTGCCTCACCAAAGAATATTTTTCTATGCCACACAACTGACAGGTGTGGCAAAACTGTGCCAACATTTTTATATCATAACAAATAGGCCTACACAATCACGCTGGATTTTCTAATCATAAAATGATAGCCGCTATACAAGCATTTGTGAATAAATAGGTCATGACGACTAGGCTACGCAGTAGGCTTACAAGCTGGTCGCGTAGCTAGAATTCAAGATGGCAGCTTCCATTGCCACCGGAAGTCAGCTTCTGTAGGTGTGCACCGACACCATTTTTTGACCTCAGCGACGATGTTCTAACTTATAACATTTCATTATTTTTATGCAAATGTCAATGCGCATACGATTTAGCTTTTAATATGCAGATATCAAGGAGTGGTATTACTTCCTTGGGTGAATTAATCATCCGAAGATGGGTTTTAGCTGCCCTCTTGAATGACAACTGATACGAAAGTACGTTAACCCAGGAAAAGACGTTCGTGGTCTTTCACCTGGTTTCTGTTCCCTTTATTAAAAAAAAAGTGTCAATTTACATATAATTATTAGGCCACATCAGTTGAAAACAAACGGTAAACAAAATATGAAGGTCCCATGTGATATTGGAAAGTTTTGATGAAATTTAGATTGTTCTGTTAAAAATAAATGAAAAGGATATTCCTCTCAGCGCCATTTTTCTCGATCCTCCACATCAACGGCCCCAAAGTTTTATTTACTTACCGTTAGTCAATCCCTAGCTAAAAATCTGTTTTAAAATGAGGCTTCTAAGGAGATTTTCTGTTGAATATTGGAGAACTTTATTGACTGCGGGACGCACGTATATGATCCTTTGCGCGCTTTCAATAACCATGACATTTCATCTCTGTGTGTGCATGTACTAATGTACTAATAATGGTGGAATGACAGTGATCTGGTAATGGACTGGTTCTCCACTTCGAATCCGGGTCACGTCAATCAAATGAAATTGTAACTATTAAATTTGGCATACCACCTACTTTCACTAGTGCTTATTTCTAGTTTACCTTTAATAAACATGTACTTCACTATAATTTGCAGCGAAATGAAGAAAAGTTCGTAGACTGAATTTTATCGTGAGTGGCTTGACTGTCTGGAGGAGTCAAGGTTTCTGGTAATTCGTGACACTGCTTAGGGGTAGGGTTAGATCAGTAGTATCCTGGAGGAAGCCATCGTCGTTTTTATGTCCTTTTGCATAGGCCTATCGCTTTTTTACGTGTGTGTGTGCAGTCATACTGAATTTTAGTCTGACTGGACGTCTGATGTACCTCGTTATTCAACGGCCACCAAATTTCAGATTTTAAATTTCACCTTTAAAACCAGTGGCGCCCTCCAGGCGTGATCTGCGAACAAAACTTTTGCGACTAACGCGTTGTAGGCTATAGTATGGTTCTAGCGGCCTTAACTCACCCTATAGTCTACCAAGGCATGATTTTATTGACTGTTTAAACCTCATGTTCAGTGAGTTATTTTTGGTATGCAAGTTACTCGTTCCAAATAGTGTCACTATAGCCCTACGACCGCTAGTTTTTGCAGTGACAGGTCAGACTCTTTAATTTATTAAGCGAGGCTGATGACATCCAAAATGGTAAACTATGGAGGAGAATGTTTTTAATTGTACTGAAAACAATTCCTTGATGCTATTATCTGACTCAAAATACCTAGGCTATTCTGGTAATTTTCAATAAATCATGCCTTTCAGTGAAACGGTCATCGAACTAATTACACCAATTTGCCATATTTACTTATTCTACACTGAGACTTACGAGCACAAAAGATTTCAAATTCTTCCTTTAAAGTATTTTCCCGTTTAAGCCTTATCTTTCTTTTTTCGTCTTCGATTCCGTCTAAACAATCAAATGTGTCTTCAGAATAAATTATGTTCACGCAATTAAGTGAAGGGGTGTCGCTAAAATTATGAGAATAACTGTAAACGAAGCCAGCAGTCTTCATCAAAGACTGGCCTTGTGAGGATGCACAATACACCAAGTGGGTCCTCACAAGGCCAGTCTTTGATGAAGACTGCTTGCTTCGTTTACGTTTTACCTTGTGATTTCTTCTTTGTTTACTACTTGAGAATAAAGGTATTGTCGTAAAATGTATAACATAAGGTAACACATAAATTGTAAGAAATATGTAAATCGAGTGTAACGTATATAATGAGGCAGGATCCACTGAATTAATATGGTGTCTCCAATTTGAAACCTGGAAGAGCTAGTAGACTTGTTGGGTTCGGTGTGCACACAGGGTTCGGTTGACCTTGGTGTGTCGGTTCATAGTCAGGTTTCTAACTTTTACCCGAGCGTCGTGAACATCAGAATATGTAAACAAGTAAAGTGTAGGAAATTTTCTAAAACTCCTAAAAAAAAACAACGGAATGAAAATCATTTAGTAAATAAATGCAAATACCCCAAAACATGACTTGTTAAGGATTCCGCTAAGATTTTCGGCCGTGTGGAAATCGTGATACCAAACGCCAAGCTCTTTCCCCAATCTATTCCCACCGACTAAGACTTCAAACGTTAAATGAAATACTTGAAGATTGGACAGTAAGCTATTTTCGTATATTTCATTTAACCTTCAAACTATCACTCGGTGGGATTAGCTTGGCGTAAGAGCTTGGCGTTTTATATCACGACTTCACACGGCCGAAAAGCTTGGCGGAATCCTTAACAAGTTTTGTTTTGGTTTAGATGTCGCATTTTTTT
>JAHWFP010174870.1:19864-31634 GCA_023313725.1 Lithobius niger
TCCGTTTTGAGGACAGCAATCACCTTTTTTCATGTGATTAGTATTTATTATTAATACTGTAGTATCTGAAATCTTACAGGAAAGTATCTTTGTGCGCCTTTGCTGTTTTGATTTCGGATCAGTTAAGTCTTACCTTAAGCATTAAGTGGGTTCGTTTTTGTTTTCCAATTCGTGCTAATTTGGCATACTATGCAGTTTAGATTAGTTTATTTTAATGTTTCGTATTTTTATCAGGCGGCGAATCAAACTGGCCCTATACTTTGTTCCACATTATGTTTTCAGAAAAATGACTGTATGACGCCACGTTTTCTTCCACTACAAGCGCAAAAAATCCGTAATCATCCCATTCGTAAACTCTAACAGTAACTTTAGTGAGTCTACAAGTGTGATATCCACATGTTTTTGCACTCTTAATGCAAGGAAACTAGTCGTCTTCTAGTCAGTTTTCTGAAAACATAATGTGGAACAAACTATAGTTGCCTCTTTGTCGGAATCTTCGCGTTTAATTGGGCTACACCAGTTTTCGTTTGTCCATAACAAAAATTCTGTTTAAGACGTATACCGCACGCCATGGCTGTTTGCTGTGACGTGCATATCACGTGACTGGGCTAGTCCAATCAGACGGCCAAACAGCCGTTGTTCTCGTTCGTCATTGGCTAACTCACGGCGACGTCACGGCAAACAGCCATTGCGCATGGTTTAGGCATATCCTTTTTCGTTTTGTTGGTATAGTACCTAATGATTTCCTGCTCCTTGCTAACTTACTCTTATGGTGTACGATGCTCAGGTTAGGTAAAACAAAACCAAAATATCCTTACTGACCTTGAACGAAAATACCGAGGTCAGCCGAACCGTCAGGTGCAAACAACCCCCCGACGACGCTCTTCTCTGTCTTCAGGAACAGTAGGATTCAAATCAATTTGTGTAATGTTATAGCCGCTCACGTGTTTTCACAAATGAAACTCCTTCCGAAATGGTTGTTTTGAACCCACAGAATGATTCGATGCAGAATATTCTGTCAAGAACCAAATTATTTAATTGTATCAGAGGATTCGAGTTAAAAGTACATCTGGAACGTCTCTGAACTTTATGTCCCTCAGTCGCGTACGTGGGCGCGGCCAACGGTTCTCCTCTCAGTCGTGTATGAAATAAAACATTACGTGACTGTCAAGTTCAACATAAATCCAAAGAAGTCATTTAAAAATACATATACACAGTACTGTATATACATTTTATGTAAACTGTTGCAATACGCAGACCAACTGTGTTGACTGTGACCACAAAGATGCCAGTTCAAACACAACATCTGAAGAGCAATATTTGGAAAAAAATCTAAATGACCTATTTAAATACAACCTAGGCTACAGTTTACAGTGGATTTGTATCCGGAGAATTGATTTTTGTTGTTGCACTCAACGATTTCGTTGCCCGAAACGAATCAAATATGTGCTTGGTAAAATAAACGGGTTTGCAAGAAGCCATTGGTATCTGAAGTAATTTAGGGTAAATTCAAGCCTTTCTTTTCATCCTTAGGGCTTTCCATTTCCAACAAAGCATGTTTCGTGGTCGTTGAATCGTAACGAATCCGTCGATAGGTATATCCTCTGTAAATGCATGATGAAATAAGTCTGTTAGTATGACAAAGGGTTTCAAAGGGTTTAACGAGCGTTTACGAGCGTCTGTTAGTATGACCATTTGTACACAACAACAGAAAATGTCGAGGGAGGTCGAGATAGTCGAGATTACAGTATCATAGTATCGTTACTTGTAACATAACGGCCGTATAGTAGGTCATTGTTTGATTTTGTGCAGTAGATCTTTGTTGGCCCTGCAATGCAACGAAATTATTTGGAAGTCTGATACACAGTATATGTAATCCATCTGCATTAGTGGTAATTATGTTTCGTTATTATGTTTCAATTCCATCAGTTATTATCAGTTAAAACGGTAGGAGAATCACGTTCAGTGGCGCACCGGGGAGGGGGTGACAAGTGTAAGTGTCCCTTTCCCCACGAGACCCGAAATTAAGAGTAAATTTGGTAAAAGAAGACAAACAAGAAATTTAAAGCAATTGAAAAAATTTCTGAAAATTATTTTGAACCTTACAAAGGCCTTAAAATTGCCGAAAATGGGCTGTTTTAGAGAGCTCCAGTTGGTCCTCTTTGAGGCATCCCCCCCCCCCCACATAATTCCTGGGGGTGCCACTGACTGTTGTTTAGTCTGAAAAAAAAAACAGGCTGCCATGTGATTCTAGTTAATTTGGTTATTAATTTATTTAATTTATTTGACAAAAAAATCAAATAAACGTAGAAAGAATTAGCTGGATATGAATAAAAAATATTCTTGCATGCTAAATAGGGATGCACCGAATACAAAATTTGCCGAATACTGAATACCGAATACTTGTATTTTTGGCCGAATAGGCCGAATACCGAATAATTACCGGATATTCGCTACATCCCTAATGCTAAACTGTTATAATAAATATGAAATGTCATAAAAATTGAATAATAATGAACATTTTTTTTAAATGAAAAAAAAAATAGCGAGCTAGTTTAAAATTCCTTAAAAACGCCATGTGGCGATGTGCTTTGAACTAAACAGGTCGTTATGTTCACATGCACACAATATTCAAAGATCATTTTTCAGCTTGGTTGAACAGCAGATTTTCGATAACCGAAACAATTTTCTCCACAGATATTGGTGTGTTTTCCAACTAGTTTGTCTTGTTCAGGCGTTGTTTCAATCGTTGTGCTTTTTGTCGAAAGTTCGCTGTTCAACCTGGCTGAAAATTATGTATATCAACATTACAAGAGTAAAATTTGGGAATAATTCATAAAAAAAATAGTGAGAGAAATATTCGTTTAGCAGGCATCAACTGTATTTTCTTGTGACGAAAAAGGCATAATTTGACGAAAATTGATTGAGCATTGATTCACAGTGTTCTGGTATTTAGGGGCGTCATTCAAATACATGTTCACTGAGATCGTGACTGAATAGGTTTTTAATGTTGCACACGCTCATATTCTCAAGTCCTCTTTTCAGAATTACCACTGAAAAAAAAATTAATGCTTAGCACGTATTTATCTTAAGGCTATTATTTTCTACATGTATCTGATGTGTTATTAAAGCATTTCATTTCCCAAACGAAGACTTTCGGAATGACCTTTCCATTCGTTGCTCAAAACATCATACAAGTATCATTTTAAGCAATTTTCGATTCATGAAATTACGATTAAGGTTTACGTGGCATTACTAAAACAAATTCATCGAAATATCTCAATTTGGAATTTACCACAAATACTAGTTTTTAGAAAATGACAAAAAAAAATGTCTTACTGTAATACAGCTGATCCTGTTCGCAATTCACGGAAAGGAATTTAAACAATACATGCAAAATTTATTGTTGATATGTAATTCATTTTATTCACTGATAAATATTTTACAGGGAGTAACACAAACATAAAATCACAATACTAAGATTCGTAGTTACATCATACATCCTTTGCTATAAATAAATTTATAGTTTTATCTATCTATAATAAATTTATTTATAGTTTTCCTTAAGAGTTTTTTTTTTTATTTAAGTTCAATTAAAAAAATTAACCATAAAAAAATTACGTGCGGTGTAGATCAGCAAGTTCAAACTAAAGTTGTAGTAGTACAGAAAGGAAAATAAAGAATCGTTAGGAAAAAAACAAACCGAAATCTTATCCTCTGTTCTTTTTACGATCCTGTTTTTTTTCTTAGTATTTTTTTTTGTGTGCAAAATTCCTCTTTCTTCCACATCTCTTCAAACAGTTTCTAAAATAAATACACTCAAAAAATTTATGTTTTGTCGTCTAAAACGATATTTTGTTCCGCGCAACAATAATCGCTGGTTCGACGACAAAACCTTGTTTGGCACTACCCCAAAATATTGTTATACGTAGTTAGTTGCAATAACCAAATTTTACAGCTGCTTTTAACAATATTTTTGGGTAGCGCTAAGTAAGGTTTTGTTGACGAATAGCTAGCCAGCGATTATTGTCACCATCAAAATTGGTTTAAAGTAACCAGCAATATAATAAACCAACCACAGGATAGTAAACCAACAATAAACAAACTTGTACACCGTAACGAAACCTTTTAAGGAGCGATAAATATTTATTAGTGGCAACAATTTTGCTTATCAGAACCAATAAATTTTGTAGCCGAAAATAAATCATTTGTGAAGCCAGCCAAAAACAATTTCTTTAGCAGGACTCCGTTTCAACTTTAACATGCGTACTTTAACCTAGCGTGTCTTACTATACAACCCATGCAGCTGCCATTACAATACTGTACCTTCGACAATAATACTAAATTTAGGTCACCGTTGTTATCCATCGTTACCCCTTACAGAAACGAATTACTTCTGCTTTATATACAGAATATCTCTTTAAAACTTTCCGAAATTCTTTAAATCACTGATTGCGTAGCTTTCTAAATTAAAAACGGATTCTAATGGAACAAACGAACACTCATTGTTTTTAGGTTGATTGATGACAATTGATTGTTTAGTAAAGATCTCTATATTTTAAATTTAAGTTCCCATATACATAAATAGCTAAAGTTGCACCGTTTATAGGTTTTTTTTTTTAAATCAACGTAATGTTGATTACCGTATCATACATTTGAAGTTTAGCGCCATCACAAGCAGCACATTTAGTTGTGGTAATCAAACATTTGGTTTAAACAAGAACCCATTTCGAACAAAAAAAAAATTGTCTTGGACGTACGGGTGTTGTTGGAAATCTTCAAAACCGAATGCAATACAGTTGCTGCAACAAAGACCTGGTTACGTTTACCAAACAAGCAAAATTTTGTTTGTTTCAGTGTGTTTTATGAGTATGTGGATTGTAGCAGTGTGCTAATTACTGTTCTCCGTATTTTTCGTATGGTTTCAATATTTAGTTAAGTTTTCTGCAAAACAGGCTAAAGGAGAAATACACAAAATTTGTCTAGAATTAAATTTTGCCTTGGTATCCATTGGCTGAGCAGTGGCATAACTAAATATAAGTTCTGGCCAAACAAAAAAAAATAAATCGAAAACACGACTCGTCCTGGCTAGGCTATCAATTACTCAAGGCGGTTTTATCAGGTGGTCTTCATCTGGCCTGAGCTATGTGTCTGGACACCTAGCCTGACAGATGACATAGAAAATGGACTGCTCGACTCAGGTGGGTCCCCGCTTGACGACTCTACTCACGTGAACGTGAATCCCCCTCCCCCCCTCGCCAATTTAACGATTGCAGGGTGGTCAGAACAGCTAGCTCATCCTGTTTTATTTGCTAAGGCTGGCAAATTATTTTCCTGTTCAACTAAGAGACTGAAGAAATTATAAGACTGCTGAAAAAGGTCACCTTTCATTGGTGAATTCGTTGTCAGATGATTTTAAAGAAAATTGAAACCTTTTCTTTTGGCATCTGAAGAGCTTTTCAGGGAGTTAGTTATATTGTGTTTTTTTCTGCAAAACAAAAACATGGCGTAACTTCAAATTAAACGTAATTATGATTTAATGACTGATTTGTTTCCTCTTGGGACATTTACAAATACGACAATTAGGACAGGATAATGCAGAATAAAATTATTTCGTGGGTCAGGGAAGAAGATAAAAAAGGCACCACTGACAGATGCTAATCCCCACAACCACAAGAAAACACTCCGGATTTAAATTTTCAGCCGAAGTATATTTCGGCCTTGATCACAAAAAGGATGGCAATAAAAGAGAAATGCGAGCGAGAGTTCCAGTTAAACATACAAATCCGCCATCTTGAATACATAAGATGGCGGATGTGTGTGTTTGACTGGAGCTTTCGCTCGCATTTATTTTTATAGTCATCTTTTTTTTGTGTTCAAGGCCGAAATATTACGGCTGTAATTTTGTTCTGGACTGTTTCATTGTGTTTGTGGGGATTCGCATTTGTCACTGGCACCTTTTTTTTTTATCTTCTAGGACAGGATACTTTCATATATACAATAATACAATTCTCATCTTCAATAGTTTGTTTTTTCCACCCCTGCCTGTGCCTCTGCATACATAATTAAGTTCTTTTTAATTTCTATTGCATAGCTCCCTTTCCAAAATTCATTAATAACTGCCTGATAATAATTATCACCCGATTCGCTATTCGATTCGTCGTTTCCGTAAAAATCTTTCATAATCGTGTTTATACATTTAATTAATATTTTCTAGATCATTTTTTTCCGTAGTATGTAACGGATGTTACATGTACGGTAAGACGTAACATGAAGCCGACACTTTGCGGTGCACCTTGCCGTAACATGAGCTGTTGCCAGTGGCAGTTGTATTGAGCCGGGCTTTTTTCCCTTTAAAAAAACTATGACTAGGACTTGGACACATGAATACGTTAACAAATGTAGTATTTGTCTTTTACTAGTTTATTTCTGTGGTTACCAATAGACCTTAAGTTATTTTGCGGAGTTGAGAAATGCCTAATGCGGTAAATTGGAAATAAGCCAGCAGCGAAAATTGAATATTCACAAGAAATAATGCAGACCAGTAATCCGCCTTTATGCACTTACGAATCATACACCACTATAAATACTATAAAGGTGAATTGGAAATAAGCCATTAGGGAATATTATTCACCAGAGACAACGTAGAACAGTAAGCCACCTTTCTGCACTTGGTTCATCAAAGTGATGTAACCCGAATTCATACCGGCGAACCAGAGTCCTTCATCAAATTCTTATACCATACCACGTTTACCGTTATGGTTAGTTGTCCACTAGCATAAAATTAGTCGCTGAACCCCTTATTAAGTTCACAACCGTGTCCGGGACTCTAGTCTACCGAATGTAATTTTTTAATTTTTTAATTTAAAATTAATTTCTTTGAGCTTTAAGTCAGCCGAAGCAACTTACTGCTTGTATGGCTGAACCGGCTCAATTTTGTGCTTCGTCATGTGCTCCGTCATAGGCAATGGAGAGGGTATGCAAATCAATATACACTCGTAAGGAGAAAGAAATAGACATAAATCGCCATAAATAATATAAAGGTAAGTTGGAAATAAGCCATCAGCAAAAATCTCGCACTAAAATGACGTAGTACCTTTTACCAATTTACAGTCATATTGTTTACATCGATTTATGGGTATTTCCTTCAACCTAATGTTTTCAGTAATACAGATAGTGGATTCATACACAATTTACATTTGTAAATAATTAAGGTTAGACTGAAATTGTGAAGGTAAACATTTGGTGGGTAAGTATTTTTGATTGGATAGTTGGTGTTTAAGAAATACAATTTTACAATACAGTTTTTTGATATGTAAACATATCTGTACAAATGGTGTATTCTCTCTTTTTTTTCCTCCTAATTTCTCTTTTTTTCTTCATTAAGTAAAAGTTATTTATGATTATGCTGATTTCACATTTGTTCAGTTTTTAACATTTTTATTTATTTATTTTGTACATGTCTTCAGATTAATGCCGCCAATAAAATGTTTACGACTTTGTTTTACAACTTTTGCAGTCTGTCACTATCTTTTTGTTTGCTAATGATTCACGCAAACTGTTTTAATTTTTTTTTAAATTACAATTAAAAAGAAATAGCCACGAAATGTGGTTAAAGTGCAGTGCCATACGGACGTATCCAGAGCGAAGTGTACATAATCATAAGGCATGGTGAGCGTAAGTTTGGGCATCACAAAAGACAACTTAACAAAGAGAGAGCATGGAGTGCATTGCACATCTGTAAAAGAGGTTGTGCATTCAGTTGCTTTGATCTACCGATAATAAACATGGGAAAATCTATATGAAAAAAAAGTTCCTATTTTCGACCCCTGGGTGCGACACAACTGAGCACGCTTGAAAACCAAGCATGCAATAATATGTGAGTTGCTGAACATCTATAGTTTGTTCCACATTATGTTCGCAGGAAACTTACTACGTCTACACGTTTCCTTGCTCTCCGAGTGTAAAAACGTGAGGATGTCACACTAGTAAACTCTACACAGTTACTTACTGTCAAAGTCTACGAGTGGGATATTTACGTGATTTTTTGCACTCGTAGTGGAAGGAAACGTGGCGCCATACAGTCAGTTTCCTGCAACATAATGTGGAACAAAGTATACCATAGGCAAGCTAGCAAACAAATTGACAATCTCATATTCTCAACAGTATGTTTTTAAAACGTGTTGTTTTAACCTGCAATCGTCAGCATTATAAATTTACTGAAAATAGTAAAGGGCATACTGAAATAATACGTAAATAACATAGTTAAGTCAGAAAGAAGCCGACAGCGTAAAACGTACACTATTAAAACGTACAGCGAAAACGCACAATGTAGTAGTCATACTTTCGTACGTGCCAAGTCGCCCGGGCCTTGTGCCTTTACACACAGACCCTCTAGGAAAAAACTTTGTTAACCATACCTGCATGGACACTCAACGTCTGGGGTTACCTTCCATACGTCTTTGGAAAACATTTTTGTACTGCGAATTGGTTTCGACCAGCGACACCAAACATTGCGCTTTCTGAATGGGAGACGCCATTTTCTTTATGACGTCATGTTGCATTGTTCGACACTCTGAAGACACTATGTACTGTACACCTGATCCAGCTCGGCCTCTACATGAAGTGTGTGCTGGCAAGGTGACTGGACGGCACTACTATCCCTGGCACTACTGTCCCATGTGCCAGAGATCCCGGGTTCGAGCCCTTCACTGGCTTTTTCGTGAAGGAAGGGCCCTGTTATGCCTCGTGCTCTCGGTTGCGCCGTGTAACAGATCTTAGGCCCTGTTTTGCTCCATTAGAATTACAGAGCAAAACTGTTCCTCTCGCCTTTTGGTGCCATGGCTACAGCTGGGACTGCATTAAACCTATAAAGTACACCATTTGTGCACTTTTTGAACTCAAAAAGTCCACAAAATGTGTACTGGCAGCGCATAATTCGTGGGGTAGCTTAGCAAAAACACAGTGAAGTGGAGTGTCGGTACACAGCATCTTCACAGTGCTGAGCCGGATTCGAAATGGCCAAATAGTCAATCCCCATCATTGCCACCGCATTTTTCGATGTTGGTTTATTTTCGACTTACGTCAGTATATATTTTGCACACAGCCCATGTGAAAGAAAAATAATTGAAACCTAACCTGTGATCCATTTTTTATGAAGTTTTTGTTGTTCTTCTTTTCATTGTAACTGAACCATCAATTTACTGTTATTAGGCTATTATTGTTTTTATTATTAATATTATTTTTATTCTGTCATAGATAAACTAAAATATAACGTGTTACAGAGTCCAATGTAGATTGCGACGCGCTAAACTTCACCAATATTTGCGGATATTGTTACTAATTTTCGTTTTTGAGGCAGTAAATTTCACGCACTGGATCAAATTGAATTTCAAGAGCTCGGTGCACTACGAGCTCTATTCTAAAAAAAAAAAACACAAAATCATAAAAGTGTCTGAAGCGAGTAAGCCTAACTGACTTGAAAACATCGACCTTAATCGACATCAATTAAGCGTGTGTTTTGGAGGTGGCCGAGTCTAACTTTCGATTTTGTTTAGTAGGTCTGTATGACATGAGCTAGCCCATATACACCACGCCGACACATAAGGTTTTGCAGTGAAAGGTAGGAAATCTCTCCTAGTATTTTTTATAGTAGCGTCATTATCAAACAGCGCCTCAGCATGACGTCATAAAGAAAATGGCGTCTCACATTGAGAAAGCGCAATGTGTGGCGTAGCTGATCGAAGCCAATTCCCCAATCACAGTACAAAGCCGTATCTGAACGACGTATGGAAGGAAACCTGCAGATGTTCGAGTCCATAAAGGGATGGTTAAGAAAGTTTCTTGCAACAGGGTCTGCGTATAAAAGCACACGGCCCGGGCGACCCTGCATCGCGGACGAAAGTGTGGAGAAATCAGTGCAGATTTTGCACATAGTCCATCCAAATCGGTAAGACGAGCATCACGTGATTTATAAACCAATGTGTAATTTGTTAGCATAAATTCTCAATCGTTTGTGTATAGAACTTCGTGCACCGTCGACCTTGGTATTTAGACCTGACGTGATGCTCGTCTATACCTATTTGGATGAAATATGCACGAAAGCTGCATGAATTTCCTTCATACTTTCGTCCGTGCCGAGTCGCCCGGGACCTTTGCCTTTACACACAGACCTTCTTGGAAAAAACCTTGTTAACCATACCTGCATGGACATTGAACGTCTGGGGTTACCTTCCATACGTCTTTGGGAAACGGTTTTGTACTGCGAATTGGTTTCGACCAGCGACACCAAACATTGCGCTTTCTCAATGGGAGACGCCATTTTCTTTATGACGTCATGCTTAAGCGCTGTTCCTGTGGATCTTTTACAACGGCGCTACTACAAAAAAACTTGGGAGTGTTTTTCTACCTTTCAGTGCAAACCGTATGTGAATTGGCCTTTTTTTTTTAAGAAGTTAAGAATTTTTGTAACCAGGGAATTATTTTGAGGACACCCTGTTTAACCATAAAAATTTATTATCACATTTTTTTCCCCAGATTTATTTTCTTCCAAATCTTTAAGAATAAAGTTGCGAGCAAAAAATTGCACAGGCATACAGTACATACTCAAGGTTTCGAGTATAAAGCTAACTCATTTTCAAGAGTAAACCATATGAAATGTAGAATAAAATAAAAAGTGATTTAATTTATAGTTTTTAGTTTAAAAATGTCCTTTGTGACAGGCGAAACTATCATAACACAGTCAAATAAAACGAAAAAGTTCGGCAAATCCATCTTCTGACAGTTTAGCTTGTAACACGGTACTTTTTTGACTGAAAATAATTTCGTAATCTAAATAGTTTTTATTGCATTTTATTTTGTGTTTTATGGTGTTTGCTCTTAAAAGTGAGTTACCATCTGTAGATTTTAAGTATCACAACGCATGTCACATGAGTTAGACAAATAAATATGCATCAGTAGGCTGCTAAGCTCTTTGTAGAAGCCGTAATGCAAAAGCCTAATGCAACTGCCTGGTTTCACCACTTTTCTTTTTCGACCCAACCCAAAAGATTTTGCAGCTCGTTACATATGTCATAACGACTGGTTAAAATTATGTAAAACACTAGCTAAGTAATTAACTGCTTTGACACATTTTCACTAGTCCAAGCCATTAATGATCTTTTTAATGCCAGTTGATTCTAGTTCATGAACATTATAACGCTCCAGAATGCAGTGTTACATCTGCATTTAGTGCAACCCATAAAAAATGTTTATGAATCTTAGAGAAACTTCAAAATTGCCTTTACTTGATGTTGAATGTGGTTGTTGAGGTTAAAAGCCATACGCCCTGCTCCTGACATCAAGATTACACCGCACAGTCATAAAAATCACAAATGCATTTAATTTTCAAGGGATAGTTCTCCCCCTTGGTCACAATAAAACATACACAAAAAATACTCCCCCCCCCCCCCCGGGGGGGGGGGGGGGGGGTACAATTGAACGTTTGGTGGAAGGATGTAACTATTTTGTGTATATGTTTTATTGTAACCAAGGGGGAAAACTATCCCTTGAAAATTAAATGCATTTGTGATTTTTATGACTGTGGTGTAATCTTGCTGTCAGGAGCAGGGCGTATGGCTTTTAATCAAAATTGCTATTTATATTCCCAGACTTGTTTAAGAAACAACGAGACATACTTTCTAAATCACTGACATTTTTTCCCTGTTGAATTCATCCGGCCAAGGGAACAAACAGCTTTGCAAATCTTGCTGTTGTAATAGACTTGCCAGAA